>JAQQSU010008742.1:0-12867 GCA_028627135.1 Pseudochirops cupreus
GATGGAAGGAGATACCTAAACTCAGAGAAAGATATAGAAAGACTATAGTTTAAATGGAGACTGAAGCAAAACACGTTATCATTCTCTTTCATGTCTGGTTTTTCTTTTTTTTTTCTTTTCCCAGTGATCACTCATTGGTTACAACCCTTCTATATGACCAAACTATTGTACAATGTGAAAGTATTTGCAGATCCTATATATGATTCCATGCCACCATGGCGGGGGGGGGGGGAGGAAGGGGAGATAATCTGAAACTCAAGTGATTGTGGAACTGAATCTTATAAATTAAAAGTAAATGAGTAAATAAAAAAAATTTTAAAAAAAGAATTAAAAGAGGAAGGTCTTAGGTTGATCCTATAAAGGATTTTAGCAGATAGGTGGTGTAGTGGAGTCAGGAAGTCTTTCTGAGTTCAAATCTGGCCTCAGATATTATCTGTGTGGCCTTGGGCAAGTAAGTCACTCTAACCCTGTTTGTCTCTGTTTCTTCAAATGTAAAATGATCTGGAGAAAGAAATGGAAAACCACTCCAGTATCTCTGCCAAAAAAACCTCAAATGGAGTCACAAAGACTCAGACATGAAAAATGACTGGACAAAAATAATGTAAAAGACTGAGAGACAGCTGAGGAATATAATCCAAAGGAATAAGGGTGCCATATACATACATACACACATACACATGCACCTATAAATTATACATCTGTGACAGGATGCTTAGATGGCTGAAATTATGGGTTAAGTGAAATAACAAAGTAAGAGTAAGTCTCCCTATTCTCATTCCAGCTTTTGTGTCCATTTGCATTAAATATTTGATTACATTATAACATTCCTCCAATGACAGTAGTCTTCATTATCTCTCCAATTACTAACTGAGATCTCAATTCTAATATTAGAGTAGGCATATCCTTGCAGAACCTGATGTGTTTGTATAAACATTTTTATCACCTTCATGTTTTGTAGTTCCAGATTTTCTTGTAATTCATCTAGATCTTCCCTAAGACAATAATCAAGCAGACTTGGATAGCACTGAATACATCTTTCTGTTTGGAGATTCATTTTAATACCAGTTGTTTTAGACAAAGGACTGGAAATCTGTGCCAGTTAAATCTTCTCTCTACTTCATTAATAAAGGAATGTGTTTTACATTTATACATTGCACACTTTTAATTTCATGTTATAAAGATTCCTAAATATTTAATATTTCTTGTACTCATTTAAATTAATATTTGTTCTGCAGTTGGTGTTTGTAACTGCAGCAGATCCCAGCTTGTTTAACATTTGTATTCAATCCCTTTAAGATCTCCAGAATGTTTTTTTTTAAATCTGACTTAGTTTTTTTTTTTTTTAAGTATCTAAAATCATTGTAGTAACATAATTTGCTTATACAAGATATTTGGACTATTCTGTGACATATTTATCCAGTCTATAAGCATCCAGAAAATTAAAAAGGAACACACACACACACACACACACACCCTACACACCCCATCCCATTCTTCTAACAGGAACACTCTTGAGACTTCTTCAATATGTTTTGACCTTGGCAAACATAAGAACAACATACCATTTACTTCCTCACTAACTATGAGAAAGTCTCCATTTCTTTGAATGCTGACTTCTAACTTAGAAAATGAATGCCTGGGGTATATGTCTTTTCACTTTCCTTTTTTTCTCTCAATCTATGCTTCTATGATCTTACTTTCTTCTCCATTCATCTGACTGAACATTTACTCAATCTACAAAGTGACAGAACTAGTCAAGGTGGAAACTCTAAATACTGGAATCTAACATTTAGCTGCTAAGCATGTAGTTGGGGTGGATGGGGTGTTTAGGGAGGACCAGCACCTCTAGTGTGAGGGCTTGCTGAGCCCTTGGTGCTCACCTTCCCCCAACTCTCCTCTGTGCCTCTGAGAATCTATAACATGCATAGTGGCCCGCACCCTGGTAAGCCATCTCAGCAGATGGGCTAAAACAGGTTGAGAGTAACTGAGAGGCCTCAAACCTATTGGTAAGTTAGGGGAACGTCAGCCTCAAGCACGCAAAGACTTTCCCTGAGGGAATGAGTGGATGAGAACATTTTTTTTCCAGTGGCCATGAAGCAGCTGAAACAGATGCTATGGAATGCTTAGAGCTTGGTCAGGCATTGAGGATACTGAAGTCATTCGCTACATCCCATTGTTAGTCCTCCTGCCTTCTGTCTTTCTGCTGGACTTCAGTGACTGGAGAAGAGAGTAAAGCTGACAACTTCGTGGAACTATGCCTCATTTATATACATTTCAGGCATGAGTCAAGACATCACCCTATTGGTCCTCTTGGAAAATGAAGGATGAACAACAGGAAACATGTGGTAGCATAGCCAAGCAGCAAACCATTAAAAACAAGGAACTGTCAAGTACAAGTAGTGCTGAGTATGTAATCAAGTATTATTGACTAAACCTAAAACAGATCCAAACCTCAAACAAAATACAATAAGCACTCTCCAAACATAAAAACTGCAATTAAAAACCACTTTAAGAGATTAAAAGAAGCAATTAAAAAGGATAAAGTTAAAATAATACTCAGCTTCTCCAACAAAATCGGCCCAGTCAGAAATGCTTTACCAAAGAACATCAAAAGGAAAGGGAAACTTCCAACATTAACCCTCCCTGAGTTAGGCCTTTTATACTTCAGACACCAAAAATAAAAGCAAAAACAAAAACAAAATGATGCTCCTGTCCTCTTAAACCTAACTTAAATAAATTAAATGTTGTTCTTAACACATCCTACCTCTTATTGGCAATGCCTCATATTGTCTAGTGAGAGCAATGATTACTAATAACCAGTGATTTGGGGAGATTTGCATTTCTTCCTTTTTTCTTTTATCCTCATTTCAAGACTTCAGTCTTTGAAGGTGGAGCTAACTTTCTCCTCTATCCAAACTCTACCCAGGTAGGTTAGCCATTGTACTGCACTCAGGTTTGTACGGGTTTAAATTCTTTGAATAGCCCCAAAGCTGGGGCTAACTCAAGAAGTAAATGGTATAAAATTCAGATCAGTTCCCTCATTGTCATTAATATTCATTCTTTCATTAATTGTTAACTAATCAGTGTTGATTACCACCCTCAGGATCCCCCATTCTTCAAAGGGTGTATAACCTTTGAGTCCACCACTATGAGGGTCTTTGGTCTAAGAGAGAGATGATCAAATTTCCATTCTTTTGTTAAAATGCTGACGTGATTAATAAAATTATTAAACTACCCAGAAATTATGTTTCTTCAATCTTTTAAAACACAACACAAGGAACTTTTCATCAGTAAGAATGTTAGGGATACTCTAACATAAGTAGTATCAGAAGAAGAGCTTAATATAAACATAAAACAATATTAAAAAAATATTTCTTAATGGTGAGGATTGATGTTAGGCAAAGTTTTTATAAGTCTTCTGGGGTAAAACAGTCATTATGAACCAGGAGCACTGCCAGAAACATCTAGGTCCAATGAGAAGATGACAATACCTATAACATTGTCACCAGTCTCCATATCTTGATCTTTTGTATTAAAACAGCTAATAAGCCAGAGGTATCTCCAGTCACCCTAACCTATGTCTTGCCATTGGACTTAGATGACTCTGATGGAGAGTGAGGCTGATGACTTTGGACAGTTCTGCCTCATTTAAATCCAATTCACTTACAAATCATGATGTAACCCTCCTATGTCAGTAATCCTCTTTGAGAATGAAGAACAAACAACAATCTATGAGTTATAGAAGCTGCCCCACTATAGACCCAACTGGCCAGTTGCAGTTGGGCAATGCTTGCTCCTTCCTTCCTTCCTTCCTTCCTTCCTTCCTTCCTTCTTTCCTTCCTTCTCTCCTTCTTTCCTTTCTTCCTTCTTTCCTTCTTTCTTTCCTCCCTTTCTCCCTCCCTCCCTCCCTTCCTTCCTTCTTTCCTTTTTTCCTCCCTTCCTCTCTCCCTTCCTTCATTCTTTCTTTCCTCCCTTCCTCACTCCCTCCCTCCCTTCCTTCCTTCTTTTCTTTTTTCTTCCCTTCCTCTCTTCCTTCCTTCCTTATTTCCTTTCTTTCTGCCTCTCTCCCTCTTCTTTCCTCTCTCCCTCTCTTCCTCCTCTCCCCCTTTCCACATGGAGAAACTTACTGTTATGTGTAGGTGCTCTGCCCAAAGGAATATATATTTTGAGTGTTTAAACTTTGTAAGATATCTTGGTGTTTGGGGGCTAGATTTCTTTTCCTCTTCCCAACTTATTTATTTTATCATTAGAAAAAAAAAAAAACAAAGACAATTAACTCTGTTATCCCATTTAATTTCATTTATGATTTCTTGAAATGGCACTCTGGAAAACCAGGCTTTGATAAAGTCCATTGGGATTCAAATGAAACTACTTGACCATGCCTTGAATCCAAATCACTCTGGCCCTCATTTACTGGCCAATAATAGGTCCCAGCTCAAGCCTCATTTGCTCATTGTTTGGGTTTTGATGGCTCAGGGTGAGTGTAAATAGAAATTGTTTCTGTTCTGGACAGAAACACTGAGGATCTTCCCCTTCATTTTTTTTTCAGTTGGCAAGCTAGTACATCTTTTGCCTCATTTCTTGCCTAGCCTTAAATTACTGAATGGTTATTGCTTCAGACAAACTGAGATCTGAGAAAGGCCTTAGCTTAAAAAGATCAAGGTTTCTCAGTGTATCTGAGGCCATCTCCAGTTGTCCTGACTCACATCTTGCCACTGGACTAAGATGACTGTGGAGAAGAAAGTGAAGTTGATATCTTTGCACAGCCCTGCCTCCCTTAAATCCAATTCACTTGCAAGTCAAGATATTACCTTCCTAATGTCACCGGTTCTCTTTGAGAATGAAGGCCAAACAACACCAGCTAATAGGTCTTGGACCTCTTGCATAAAACCTGTCCCCAGTCCTAAGCTAATAGAGGGCTTTCAATTTGTATCACTACCAATTCAGTATTTCCTGATACACCAGCCAAAATTTTCCCCTCCCTAGAATCCCTAGCAATAGTATGGTACCAAAATTTACTCCCTTTAGAAGATGCCATTCTTTTCTTCAATAGAAGATTAAGTCTGCCCTTCACCTTCATTAAGGGATTTGAAATTATTAACAAGTTAATCAAAGGATCCCCTTTCCCCCAAGTGGGCTCATTAGTATATAAAGTTAGCTTTACCTTTTCAATACATTTTAAAACCCAAACCTCTCCTTATATTTCCAATCTTTGGTCCTTCAAACATATTCTAGAAAGGAGCTCTTTGGAATATCCTGGGGAAAAAGAAATCTATCAATTAATGGGGAGCTGAATCTTTTCCATGGATTACATAGAACTTTAAAAAGACAGAAAAGTCAAGATCACAAAAATTTCACACACAAAAATGGTAGGAATGAAAAGGGTCAACTGACACTATGTCTAGAAGTAATCCATTTTCATAAGGTAATTCTTCATAGAAATTGAATCTAAGAACCAGTAGGGTAGAGAGTTCTCCTTCTTTTGGGAATAGCGCTGATTTATCAAGCAGCCTCTGGGAGATCCAAATAATTAGAGGTGTGATGATGGAGTTGCTTTAAATGCCCATTCCAGTACTCTACAATACCAGCTGCCTGAGGGTGGTATGGAATCGGGGAAACTCTGCTAATATGAAGATGATAGGCTCAATTTCAGACCTTCCTTATGGTAAAATGGGTACCTTGATCAGAGACAATGGTACAAGTGTATAAAAAGGAGGGAAATATATACATCATTATGTACGCACATATATACACATACACACATATATATTGTACATACACATATACCTATACACATATACATACACACACATACATACACACATGAAATTATATCTTCCGCAAGAGCCTTGATAATGGATGCATATAGCAGAATTAACTAATAATTCAATCTCAATGAAAGCAGACTCCTTACTCAAAGGTGAAGGCAAGTTGAGAACTACCTGAAATCATACTTTTGTTGATCCTTCAAAGGTGGTACATTTTACTGACACAAAAAACATCAGTGAGTAGAAATGGTTGCATAATCTTTCATGGTTGTTGTATATGTACTGTACCTGTACTCACTGAGAAACAGTATTATGGGCCCATGTCCAGATTGGTGATGGACCCAAGAAAACCCCAAATTGAGTCACAAAGAGTTGGACACAACTGAAATGACTGAATAACAATAACACCACAATACCTGTCTCGATGTAGTGCTTTCCACCTGTAATATCCCTGAGAAATGGTCATCGAACTTCTGGTTTCCCTTTTGAGTAGTTTTAATTGATAGAAAGCTTTTCCTTATTGGGCTGAAAACTGCCTCTCTGAAACTACTATTTTGCTTCTCACCTCACCCATCCTTGGCCTAGTTTTTTCCTCTTTTTCTGGAACCAATAAGAGGTACATTCAACAGGTTTGCCAAAGAGTAGGAATAAGAATCAGCTTACATGCCTATTCCAGCAGATAGAGCATACCTAATGGCTGTCTGTTACTATGGGTCTGAACCCTAGGGGCTAGACAGAAGTGATGTCTGCTATGTAGGCATGGCCTGCTGATCTTATGTATCTATAATTAACTCAATCCCATCTCTCAACTATAGCTGCTCTGCAATGTGGACTAATTTGTAAACTGTGCCTTCCTCCTATGCAGAAGAAAATGTATTACTTTTAATTCAGATTCTTCAGGCCTCTGTTGAACGGAGTCTAAGCAGGAATTTCATCCCTGAGCAGGAAATTAAAACAAGTGACTCTTGCTTTTTCCTATGGATTCACCAGAGAATCCACAAGCAGTGCTGCCCATTATCTGAAATAGTATGTTTTCTTAAACAGTCTGTTCCTTGCTGCCAAAGGATTTTAAAAGGAGAGAAGAATTTGTGGAATTTCATGAAATCCCAAATAGATGAAGCAATGATTTCTTTCCTTTCTCCTTTTGAAATAAGGTCATTAGTACCAGTGATCCTGTGAAATCATCTATGGTCACCTACTAGCCAAAATCTATCAACATCTTTGATGGGAAACTAGGTGAAACAGGATAGAGCACCAGGCCTGGAGTCAAGAAGATCTGAGTTCAAATCTTGCATCAAATACTTACTAGCTATGTGACCCTGGGCAAGTCACTTCACTTTTGTCTGCCTCCATTTCACCAACTATAAAATGGAGTTAATAAAGCATCTACCTTCAGAGTTTCTATGAGGATCAAATAAGCTAACATTTAGAAAGTACCTAGCCCAAGCCTGGCAAGAGAAGTGTACACTTAATAAATGCTTCCTTTCTTCCTTCCCTCTGTCTTTTGATCGCCTTTTATTATAGTTCATTTTCTCTTTTTCTCTTTCCTTCTCACCCCTTTGCTAGGCTTCTTTTCCTTTTACAACATTGTGACAACCAGCAAATAGTTTATATTTCCCATATATCAGTACCAGCAGTGGTAGAACATGTGGAAGTAAATTGTAGCTGTGGTCTTTTCACCCACATCTACTAGGAACTAGAAGAGAGTGTTTTGCATATAGAAAGCATTTTAGAAATATGTACCATGCTGAATTGGAGCAAGTGAGATCACGTGGTCTTAAATCTATAACCTGTAATTCCCAAATATACCCTCTTCTCTTCAGTCTCATGACATTGTTCTTTTTTAGTTCTCTTCCTTCCTTTCTCTCTGACTGTCCCTTATTCTCCTTATTCATTATCCATCTCGTGTCCCCATATATCGGTCCCAAAATGTTCTGCCTTGAACTCAATACTTTTGTCTACTATTTCACTCACACTTGGTGATAACATCGGCTCCCATGGTTTTTCCAGTAGTTCATTCCAATAAACATTAATAAGTACTTGCTATGTACCAGGCACTGTGTTAAGTGCTGGGAATATAAAGAGAGGCAAAAGACAGCCCCAGCCCTCAAGGAGCTTATAATCTATCTGTTTATCTATGTAATCAATGTCTCTGCTTAATGCTAATCCAGCATTACTCAGTCTATTGGCTATTTCCACCCAGATTTGTTCATTCAAACTTATCTTGTCCAAAAAAATAATCACCCTTCTCTCTAATCCAGACCTTGATCTCTACTTCTCAGTTTTCATTGAGTGGGTCATGATTCCACCTTTCATCAATCATACAATCAATCAACAAGCATTTTAAACTATTTATTACATACTAGTTACTGTAAGAGCTAGGACACAAAAACAGAAGGAAGTCAAATCCTTCCCTCAAAAAGTGTATATGCTACTGAGGAAGACAATATTCACACAAGTAAGAATACACAGAATACATATAAAACAGACTCAGGGTGACCTTGAGGGGAGATCTTAATAGCTGTGTCACACTTGGGAGGAGTACTGAATGAAACCAGGGATTCCAAGAGAATCAAATGATGACTCCAGACACGTGAACAACCAGTGAAAATGGTGTGCAGATGGGATAAGCGTAAGGCACTGCAAGGAGAATGTTGAATATGGAGAACAGCTAGATTCCCTGACTATAGCACACATGCCAATAATTTGGTGGTGGTTAGAGTCTAAAAAGGTAGATTGGAACCACATTGCAGTGGAACTTAAAAGCCAACCTGAGGAATTTCTATTTTATCTTAGAGGCAATCAGTGAATAAATGAATGTAAGTTAAGAATCTAATGGGGTATAAAGAAAAATAATCAAACAATTTCTGCTTTTAGGTGACTTATATTCTTATCAGTTTAAATAAAATCAGCCGAGAGAGAGAGACAGAGGAAGGAAGGAAAGAAGGAAGGAAGGAAGAAAGGAAGGAAGGAAGGAAGGAAGGAAGGAAGGAAGGAAGGAAGGAAGGAAGGAATAGGGTATGGTGTTGTGAAGTTGCACTATTGGTCAGTCTTGCTTGGTTCACCACAACCACCACCCCCGACCTTTTGTGGGCTGGGATAGTTTCCTTTTGGTTATTTTTTTTTGGTGAGGCAATAGAGGTTAAGTGACTTACCCAGAGTCACATAGCTAGTAAGTATCAAGTGTGTGAGGCTGGATTTGAACTCAGGTCCTTCTGACTCCCTTGGGTATTACTATCTCTCCACCCATCCCTTTGGTCCTTTCTCTTTGGGAAGGACTTTCCTATCAAATTAAGGCAAGAAAAAAGTAGAACTAGTCACAGTCTGATCTCCCCCTCCCCAGTCACTGTTAACACACTCATGTCTAAAAGCATCATAATATTCTCTCTTTGCTATGAGAAGATATTAAAATGAATCAATAATCCTGTTTTTCAATTCTAAGTTTCCAGATGGTAGACTGTTGACAAAAACACCAGGGTCACAAACTTTCCTTTTCTCCTCCCCATAGGAGAGAGCCCCTCAGTTGATTTGTGCACAGTACTTTGCAAATGTTAAAGTGCTATGTGAAGTCATCATCATCATCATTATCCTCCTCCTCCTCCTCCTCATCATCATCCTCATCATCCTCATCATCATTATCATCATCACCATCATCATCACCACCACCATCATCATCACCATCATCATCATCCTCATCATCATCACCATCATTATTCTAGAGTATTCTCTACAAATTCTCTCCAGGGCTCCTCTAGCTGATCTGGCTGCTGGGGCTCCACACACTGAAGTCTCTTGCCAAAGATGGGGCAGAGGATAGTTCCAGGCAGATCCCCCTAACCCAGGGGAAGGAGACATGTGTTCACCTGTCCACTTATGTTAAACAAGAACTGGCCATACTTAAGTAGGGGAAAATTTGAGGAAGGGAGGCTATTACAAAACACCAGACAAGAATTAATTAGGGCCTATTCTTAGGTAGTGACCGTGTGAGTAAAGAGAAAGGGTAGATGTTATGGAGATAGAACTGATAAGATTTGTCAAGTGGTTGAGTAAGTGGGAAAGTTCCGGGTAATAGATTAGGAACCTAGGATACTGAAAGTATTGATAATAACTTTGATAGAAATAGGAAGGATCAATATATAATGGAGGCCTTGGGGATGGGTGGTAGATGAGAAGATGATAATTTTTTTATATATGTTGAGTTTGAGGTGTATCTAGTTTAAAACATCCAATAGGCAACGGTGTTATCTGGAGTTTAGGAGATTACGGAGAGGTGACAAACCATCAGAGTTGATTACATATAGAGATTAGAGAGAGAAAAGGACCTGGGATGGAGGGAATGTGGGATGCACAGAGGTAGTGGGTATGTTATGCATGATGATCTAGCAGAGAAAACTTTATTTTTATTGTTTTCTTTTGCTTGGGTTTTATTTTGCAACATGGCTAATATGGAAATGTGCTTGGTATCACCTCACACGTTTAATCAAAAGCAAAGTACTAGCCCTCTCAAGAGGGGAAGGAACATGAAGGAAAAGACAAATTTAAAATTCAATTTTAGAAAATGATTAAAAATTTCACATGCAAATAGGAAATGCTTAAATAAATAAAATATTTTTTTTAAATGTAGAGAAGATAAATTGTTGTGACCTATGTCTTTCACGCATTTCCTTGGGGTCTTTGTGTATGATTTCCTTTCCCTTAATTTTCCTAGTCAGCATTTCATCCCACTCTATTGTAGTTGCTCGGTTCTTTTAGTCATATCTGACTCCATAACCCCATTTGGGGTTTGCTTGGCAAGGATACAGGAATGGTTTGCCATTTCCACCTCCAGCTCATTTTACAGATGAGGAAGTGAGACAAACAGAATTAAGTGACTTACTGAGGTTCACATAACTAGTAAGTAAGTATCTGAGGCCAGATTTGAACTGCAGAACATGAGCCTTCCTGACTCCAGGTCTGGCACTCTGCCCACTGAACCACCTAGCCGCCCCTCATCCCACTCTGGCAGATGCCACTTTCCCAAATTAATAGTTGGAATGGAGGTCTTAGGTTCTCCATAATCTTATTAGTACAGAGGTTGCTGATGAAAGGAGAGGTCTTAGGTTACCATTCCCTTATCTTCCATTCCTTTAAGACATCCTTGAGATAACTGTAATTTTTCTAAGAAGCTTATCTTATAAGACTGAAACAGCTTGTTTCTTACGTAGATTCTGCCATCTCGATGGAAGCAAATTTCCATTAGTCATAGACCATGAGAATAACAATCACTCGTATTTATATAATTTTTTTTATCTCCATCATGTACTTTTTGCTTACCTTATCTCTTTTGAGATAATTTGAGGAGTAGTTGTAAGGTGCAGTTGATAGAACACTGGGCCTGAAATAAGAAAGACCCATCTTCCTGAGTTCAAATCTGGCTTCAGACATGTACTAGCTGTGTGACCTGTGCAAATCACTTAACTCTGTTTGCTTCAGTTTCCTCATCTGTAAAATGAGCTCTAGAAGGAAAATGGCAAACCACTCCAGTATCTTTGCCAAGAAAATCCCCAAAGGGGTCACAAAGAGTTGGACATGACTGAAAAATGACTAAACACAATGTTTCATTTGATCCAAAGCAACAATAAAAATATCATTATTTTCACTTTGCACATGAGGACCCTGAAGCTAAGATACGTGAAAGGAGCTGATAAAGGTCACATATAAGTGGTAAAGAAGGTGCTTAACCTCCATCTTTCCATTCAGATGAGAACTCTCTCTTGTACAGAATGATGCTTCAGAATGTTATATTTATAGACTAAATAAAACTATATCCGTACATCAGTTGCACACCACAAAAGAGTAAACAGTAATATCAGAGTATCTAACATACAATGAACTATCAAGGAACTTATACTTTGGTAGCATCAAGTTCATTTCTTTTTTTCTTCTTTTTATTTTCAACCCCAAATTCTTTTCTTTCCTCCATCACTTCTCCATCTGTTGAGAACAGAAAAAAATATATCCCTATCCATATGATGTCAGGTAAACATATTTCCACATTAGCCATGTCCCTGGGAGGAGCAAAAAATTTAAAAAGAAAAGGAAAAGGAAAAAAAAATGCTTTAGTCTGTGCTGTGAGCCCATCAGCTCTCTGTTCAGAGTTAGATAGCATTTTTCCTCATGGAATTACCGTATTTGTAATTGTTGAGGATCACAAGTTTCTCTGTCTTTCACACTTAATTATTTTTACAATATTGCTACATTATTCTCATGGTTCCACTCACTTCACTTTGCATCCATTCATATAAGTCTTCCCAGGTTTTTCTGAAGTTATACTCTTCATAATTTCTATCCCAATCATATACCGTAACTTTGTAAGCCATTCCCCAATTGATGAGCATCACTTCAGTTTCCAATTCATTTCCACAAAAAGAGGTGCTGTAAATATTTTTGTAAGTATGATTCCTTTCCATTTTCTTCTCATTAAGGTATATACCTAATAGCATTATTGCTGAATCAAGGAGCATGCACAGTCCTTTGAGTATAGTCCTTTGAGTTTAATTCCAAATTATTCTCAAGGATTGTTAGACTAGTTCTAATTTTATTTGTTTTAAATAACCGATATTCAAGTCATCACCTTATTGCCAGCTTATTTGAATTTATTTTCATTTTTATTTCTTCCCAGTAAAGTGACACAAATTAACTCACTAATGCTATAAAATACTGTAATGTTTAATCATCTAGTCCAATTCCCTTGTTTTATGGGGGAGGATATTGAGACCCAGAAAGGTAAAATGACATTTTCTCCAAAGTTACAAAATGAAATACCAACATCTTATTGCATCAACCATGTATTCATACTGTGCCGTATATTGAGAGGGAAATTGAAAAACTTCCCAAGTTCTTTTATCTTGATTACAACTCTGTCTACATCCTTCCTATCACTGTTTCCTATTTCTTCTCCACTTGAAGCAAGAGATCTTGGCAGCTCTCTTCCTGTTTTAGAAAAGAAGTTAGAAGGACTTCCTCCCTTAGTCACTGTCAGCACCATGGCCAGGGGCAGAGTTGTAATGGAGTTATTTTTTTTTAAAGGGGCATTATCTTTTATTTTTATTTTTTTTTT
>JAQQSU010008743.1:0-12867 GCA_028627135.1 Pseudochirops cupreus
AGGAGACAGGGAGAGACAGAATGGGGTTAACCATCTCACATAGAAGAGGCAAGGGATAATTGTTACAATGGAGGGGAAGAACAGGAAGGCAAAAGGGAATGGGTCAACCTTACTCTCATTGAATTTGGCTTAGGGAAGGAATGACATACACTCTAGATTGAGTATCTCGGCCTACAGGAGAGTGGAGGGGAAGAGGATGAGAAGGGGGAGGATAGAGGGGAGGGCAGGTTGGAGGGGAGGGTTGTTAGAAGCACACACTTTTGTAAAGGGACAGGGACAAAGCAGAGAATAGAACAAGTGGGAGGTGGAATAGGAAGGAGGGAAATATACAGGTACTGGGGTAGGGAGATCTATCTTGCCCTATTGGAAAGTCAGAGGGGTGATGGGGGAGGATATAGGAGAGAGCTGATTGGGGGTGGTGGGTAGGGGAAAGATGGGGAGAAAATTTGTAAATCAAAATCTCATGGAAATGAATGATATAAACTAAAAATAAACAAAAAAAAGTTTCAAAAGAAATAAAAGGATAGGGAGGGGGGATAGGATAAGGGAGGGATTCTTCGAAGAATGGATAGGTTAAGGAATAGGAGGGCAAGGTAGCAGGTAGAAGTGAGCCAGATGAGTGAGGATGGGTAGTGTAACTAGGCTGAGAAGGATAGTGAGGAGAGATAGGAAGGAGGAAAATACACAAATAATTGTAGCTTAGAATGTGAATGGGATGAATTTACTGAAACTAATGAATTTAATGAAACTGATAGATTAAAAATTTGAATTCAACGATATGTTGCTTTCAGGAAATGCTATTGCTACGGCCAGCGCAGCCAGTGGGCTAGCAAGCAGTGAAGAAAAGAGACGGGGGTGTAATCCATAGAATGTTTATTACACATCCATTTCATACAGAGCCAACAAAAAAATGTTTCTTAGTCCTTATATACTTTACTTCAAAGGGATTTCCGTGGCTACAAGATGACTACAAGCCTGGGAACCTTTCCAAAAAGCATGAGAACAATATATCCAGACCCTCCTAGCTCTTGCCTGTCCAGAGCACTGTTTGACTTACACAATTTATGGATGCATACCCTGTCCCATGCCTGGCTAACTGGGCAAGGTACAGGTCAGCACATCCTCCAAACAATCGTTACCAGTAAACATGTAACCACGTAACAGAACATTCTGTTGAGGCCTCTCAACCCCCAGAAGTTCTCTACATACGATAAATATGCGACAGACACACAAAGATAAAATAAAGGGCAGGAGTAGAGTTTATTAGGTTAAAAAAGCAGGGATAATAATCATGATCTCAGACAAAGTTAAAGTTAAAATAGACTTAATCAAAAGAGAAAAACAGAAAAACTATACTATGTGTCAGCAATATTATTCAATATTGTTTTAGACCACTTAAAATAACTAGGCCATATAATATGCCTGAGTGTATACCTGCCAGAACAGACACAGGAACTATATGAACATAAACATAAAACACTTTTTATACAAATAAAATCAGGTCTAAATAATTGAAGTAATATTCATTGTTCATGGGTAGGTAAAGCCAATATAATTTTTAAAATGACAATTTTACCTAACTGATCTATTTATTCACTGTCATACCAATTAAATTACTAAAAAAAAAAACCACCCCAACTTACCGAATTAGAAAAAAATAATAACAAAATTCATCTGGAAGAACAAAAGGTCAGGAACTTCAAAGACATCAGAGGAAAAAAGATGTAAAGGAAGTAGACTCAGCAGTATCAGACCTTAAATTATAAGGTGAGAGCATTGTTGAAGTGTAAATTAGGCAATTTTGATTATTTTAAATTAAAATTTTGCATAAATGATATCTATATGGGGCAGGTAGGTGGCGTAGTGAATAGAGCACCAGCCCTGGGGTCAGGAGGACTTGAGTTCAAATGTGACCTCAGACACTTGACACTTACTAGCTGTGTGACCTTGGGCAAGTCACTTAAGCCCAATTGCCTTGCCTTCACCCCTCCAAAAAACCAAAAACAAACAAACAAAAATAATACATATGTAGCCAAGAATAAAAGGAATGCAGAAAACTGGGCGGAAAAGTTTCAGAGATAATCCCTCAGATAGGGTATGACTGGTTTGGAATATTGCTCTGGTGTAGGAAATGATGAGCTGATTGATTTAGAAAAACATGGAAAGACTTGGACCTATGAAGGAAGATGCTCTCCACCTTCAGAGAAACAGAAGACAGGTGGAAATAAACATAATATGGTCTCACATCTATATGTATGAGTGTATATGTGTGTATGTTTATAGATATCCATGTGTGGAAATTTATTGTTTTATATTGAATCCTCTCTTATGGTCTGCTGTGTGTGTGGCAATGTTTTTTTCTTTGTTCAATTTGTATTTAAGTTTAAAATAAATTTTAAAAAATTTACTTAAAAAAAGTAATTTGGCCATATTACCTACAAACACTTTGTTGTCACCTTGCTAACATCTGATTAATTTAATTTAACTAAATGTCTTTTGCTCTCAACTAGTGCCTCCTTTGGCTGGCTGGTAAGAGCATGTGAGGGCTCTGTCTGGCTCTGAGTGGTTGCTGAGCCTTCCTCACAGTGTGCCTTGAACCTAGAGTAGCCTTTGGGGGCCCCTGGATGTTACATGTAGACCCCTGAATTTATTTCTCCAGATAGAATTTCATATGAAATAGAAGATTAATTTGAGGATAAATTCTAGTAACTCACAAGATGTCATCCAGTATTTATTATGTCTAGCTAATAACACATAATAAATTTCACTTTCAGATCTCTTGTTGGAAACTTTTCTATTGCAAAATTGAAATTTCAAGAATGCTTAAGTATCCGAAAAAGTTTGTTTGGAGAGAATCATTTCTTAGTTGGAGAAATTAAGGAATATTTGGCAGATTTAATAAGTGGCCATAAAAAGACTGAAAAGTAAGGCTGAATAAAGAGTTCCAAGTAATGGAATTTGTGTTCTGTGATCCTTTTCTCTGAGATACCAGTGGCTAGAACGGCTGAGATTCTCACCAAGGGGGATAATTTCCCCCCTGGAACCTTTGGCCACCTCTCCACTTGCTAACTCACTGACCATAAAGTCCTCATTTCCAAACCAGTAAACAAGAGTTGAGAACAGCAGTTAGACCACAGCAACATGAGAACAAGACAGAGTAGCCAAGAAGCTAATGGCAAGGCCCATTGAACTTAATGAACTCAGATTCTTCAGTGTTTTTTTTCTCCCCTGCCTCCACTGCCAAATCCCAAGAACTACTTCCTGTCAGGAGGCAAGTAGCTCAAAGTCACTGACACACAAAACCTTCTGCCCAGATGAAAGGATTGACCTGGTGGGAAACTGGCGGTATGGGGGGATGAGGGGCAAGGCTGGGTGAGTGAGGCTGCATAATGAGCAATGCAAGAGAAGGCGTAGAGAAGGATTTCCAGGGTGGCCCCGGAGGGATGGATGGAGGGCATGGCACAGTAAATACCAATATTCTGTAACTTAAATCAAATTTACTTTATTTTTCTTCCTTTCTTTCCTCCATCCCTCTTTCTTCGTTCTTTTTTCTTCCTTCTTTCTGTCTCTCTCCCCTTTTCTCTCCTTTCTCTTTCAGATTTCAAAGGAAAAATGCAGTTGAATATTACAGAGGAGTGATAAACATAAAAGAAAATATGGAGCTCTTGACTAACTCCTTCCAAGTAAAAAAGCAGCTTAACATAAGCCTCAGCAATGTCATGTGTAAATTAGGTAATTAACTCATGTAATTGGTAGTTGGCAGCCTTTGGGGAGTAGCACAGTGGAGGGAAAAGAGTCTTGCATTGGGTTCAAGTTCTGCTCCTGACACTTAGGGGTCATGAGGTCACAGGTGAGCACAGAGCATTGGCATTATTCTTGCCAGGTTATTGTGAGGAACAAAGGAGAGGCCCATCAGGCCCTCACTCTTTAAAGGGCTATATTCATGGTCAGCCATAATTATTATTCTGCTCAACCCCAACCCCTCATCTTCCTTTACAAACAAACTGATAGATATTTCTTACGTACCTACTATGTGCTAGGGGCTGGAGATAACATTACAAAGAATGAAACAATCCTTACTTGACAAGAGTTTACAATTTAATGGGAGAGACAAGTGTAGATACAATCTATACACATATACAGACATATATGTATTTAGCACTGAGCACAGTGCTGGCACATAGTAGCTAAATACTTAATTGACTGACAGGTGTTCATTTGTTCAGTCATGGCCAACTCTTCCATAGCCCCATGAACCCTTCTGTTCTCCATTATCTCCCAGAGTCTGGCCAAGCTCACATCTGTTGCTTCAATGACACTATCTACCCATCTCATCCTCTGTGTTCCCATCTCCTTTTGCCTTCAGTCTTTCCCAATGCTGAATTTCAAATAGTCCTGTCATGATAAAAAGGAGGCAATTGTAGTTGATGGAGAATATGAAATTCTTCTTTCACTAAAAAATATCTCAGTTAAATAGGATTTATTTTAATTTTTCAGGAGTAGGTTTAATGTTTTCTGAGTCATGGGCCAAAAGGACCCCAGGAGAATGGCAGCAGTGCCCATCAACTGAAGCCCCAGCTCTTGGCCTCTTTTAGGACACAGTCCCAGCCTGACTTGTAATTGAAATGCCAGGGCTAAGCCTTCTGCTGCCTCTGGAGTCTCTAACACCCTTGAAATTATTCTGCAACTCCTTAAAAAGTCTGTGATTTCAAGTCCCTGCCTCTGATCGGCCCTCTACACTATAGTCAATGGTCTTCATGAGTTGCTATGGCTGAAAATTTTTGTTCCAACTGGTGATAAGCCCCCTTGACTCTGGCTAGGCCAGCCCCTGGACCATTATCACTGAGCCCAGATCCATAAAAAATACGTATTATGTTCTGTTAACTGATGGGAACATTGATGCAGACCTTGGAAGTTATAGGGTGGGGGGGAACTTTATCAGAAACTGGCTGTACTGAGTTCATATCCAACCTCAGACATTTAATTAGTTGTGTGACCCTGGGCAAGTCAATTCACCTTGTTTACCTCAGTTACCCCATTTGTAAAATGAGCTGGAGAAATGGCAAAGCACTGCAGTATCTTTGCGAAGAAAATCTTCAATGGGATCACGAAGAGTTGGACATGACTAGGAAATGACTGATCAACAATAGTCAGGGGACCATGGGACGTGGGCTCATCATACCAGGCAGAGTTGAGGAATGGGAAAGCAAGTGTTGGCAACCACTTCTCCTTGTCATACTTATTCCCAAAGCTTTGATGATAATTTCTCATGGAACAAATAACTGTGAGGGAGGACATGATTATCTGACTCTCTTCACTCTTGGAGGCCACTTCAGCCCCCCAGTTGCTCTGGGAAGGAGGTCTGCATTAAGGGGCAGGTCCAGAGACTCCTTTCCATTGTTAAGTTGATGAATCAGGGTTCAGTCTGGTCCTGAGTGAATTGTCATCCTGAGGAGCTCCCAAGATTAGAGCCTGGGCTTGGGGCTATCTTCAAGGTTTAGAGTTTGAGCATCACGCTTTCCATCCATCCTAAGACCCAACCCAGCCCAGTGGATCTCAGCTCTTCTGGGCTACCTGAGGCAGAAAAGGCATCTGCTTAGCCAGTCAGGGGCATAATTCAGTGATTCGTAAGATCATAGGATTTAGAGTGGGGAAAAAACATGGAAAACACCAGTCCCCTCATTTTATTTGTCTTTTGTTTCTGACATCACAATCCTTTCCTAATGCACAGATTTATCCTATATGATGCAGGCAACTGTTCTAAATAAAATTCTTTCCAAATAACTTTCCAGTTTTCCCAGCAGTTTTTGTCAAACTATCAGTAGTGTTGTCCAACTTCAGACTGTTTTTGAGTTTACTGAACACTTAGCCTTGTCATACGGGGAGACTGAGGCCCAGGTGGAGACACTTCCTAATACTACATGGGTCATAAGAAGTGGAACTGGGATTGAAAATCAGGTACCAAGGCCTCCCAAGAGCCCTTGGCTCTTACACCCTGGGTACCTCCTAAATTCACTAAATTAATTTAAAAGGAAGAAAAATAGCCATGGATTGCTGAACAGAACTAGCCTCAGGAAGCCCATCAATTAGTTGGTCAATAAGCATTTGTTGAGTGTTTTCTTTGTGCCAGGTACTGGGCTAAGCACTAGGGATTCAAAAAGAGGCAAAAGACATCCCTTCTCAAGGAGCTTACAAACTAATGAGGGAGACAAAAAGCAAACAAATACATACAAATGGGCCATACATGGGACAAGTAGGGGATAATTGGGAGAGGGAGGGCACTAGACTTAGGAGGGGTTGGGGAAGCTTCTTGTAGAAGATGCTTCAGGTCCCTTGGGACCTGAAAGAAGCCAGGGGGCCAGGAGGCAGAGCCCTGGGGGACAACCAGAGGAAATGGTGGGAGTTGAGAAGGGAGTGTCTCATCTATGAGATAGGCAGGAGGCCAGTGTCATTGGATTTGAAGGGTATGTGTCAGGGTGTGAAGTGTAAGAATGCTGGAAAGGCAGGAGGGGGCCAGGTGACTGGGGCTTTGCATGTCAACAGAGGATTTATTATTTCATCCTGGAAGGAATAGGAAGCCATGGGAGTTTATTGACTAGAGGAACATGGTGCAAAATAGCCCATGGACCATAAAGCATGACAGAGAGAACTTTACCAACCAAAGTCACTGTTGAATAGAACTAAATCTGATCAGCACCTGTTGGCTAAAGAGTGGACAAACAGGGGCGACTAGGTGGTGCAGTGAATAGAGCACCAGCCCTGGAGTCAGGAGGACCTGAGATCAAATCTAGCCTCAGACATGTGACATACTTAATAGCAATGTGACCTTGGGCAAGTCACTTAACCCCAATTGCCCTCCAAAAAACAAAACAACAACAACAACAAAACTAGTACATGGAAAGGCCATTAGGTCACATGTCAATCTTTTCCTCCACTTTGATATACAAGGGTGGATCACAGAGTCCCTCTGTCATAGACTATGGCCAATAAGATTCATGTATTGCAACTTGTATGTCAAGTTTATGAATGATACTATGAATTCAACCCTTTTGTAATAGCAAGTTCAGCTGAGAGGCACTTATTAAATGCCTGCTGTATGCCAGGCACCGCACTGAGTGCCAGGGATACAAAGAAAGGCACAAGACAGACCTGCCCTCAAGAAGCTTACAATCTAACAGGGAAAATAACATGAAAATGACCATGGACAGACAAGAGATAGATGAGATAAATTAGAGATACTCAACAGAGGGACTATGGAAGAAAGCAGACAGGAACCGTGCACCATGGGAAGGTGTGGAGGGGCTGTGATTGATGCCAGTGGAAGGTGTGCTCACACCCGTGAGATCCTGCTGACACATAGAAGTAAACCGATTGTAAAACACACTCGACACTGGCTATTACTTCATTTTATACGTTTTAATTGTAAGTTTCTAAAGGTGCAAATCAAAGTGTATATGGATTAAGATATGTTTCTTTTCTTCCTGCCTAGCTGGTCAATTGATTAAAATTGATGTTTCTGGTCAGTCTGAACAAGAGGTAACTGGAGTTTTACACAGGGCACTTGATTTAAGAGTTACCTACCTGGGGCCTTCTCATACATCTACCTCTGAGCTCCTCCGGTAAGTCTCTGTTCAGTCTTTAAGACACATATTTCCTGGAATTCATGCACCACCGAGACTACCTGGTCCCTTTTGCTTTCTATAGCCTTCTGAGAGAGCTTGAGAGAAAAGGCCAAAACAAAGGAAGTCTTCAAGGCCGGAGCTCGAACCACGAAAGTTTCAAGGGGATCTTAGTGCAGGAGAAAATCTCAAAGCGGAGGCTGGAGTACCACCGGCCTCAGAATTTGGGCATGCTAAAATCTCCACTCAGCAGCAGTACGGCCAAGCTGCAGAGGGCCATGAGCCTGGACTCCTACAAAGTCTCAGAGGACAGTGGCTCAAAAGGCCTGTTAGGGAAAGGACAGAAGAGCACGAGGTTCATCACCTGCAGCCCCACAAAGGAGATCATTAAGCAGCAGGTGCAAAATAATGTGGAGATATGGAGCTGTCGAGAGGACAGCACCTTGTCAAAGAAAGAGAAAGATGCTTCTGGGAAGAACATGGCATTCAGCAACCTGGAGAACATGCTGAAATCTCCAAGGGATAGGGCACCTTCTGCAACCTCTTATCACTGGTGCCCGCAGACACCCACATCAGGGCCTTTTAATGTTATGGGTGCCTTGGAAATTCCTTGCAGGGCACAGACTTCACCAGAAAATCAGCTCTTTCAGAAATCAGGAAGACATACAACTTTTCATAAACCTTCTCCAGCCAAAAGACAGCAAACTGATATGAGAATGTTGAAAAAACTGAGTGAAAATAATAAGCAATAAAGACTATTGAGGACAACATCTACCAAACACACCATGTTCTTTCAAGTGTGACTTTATTTCTAAGCATCCATTTGCTTATTTTTCTTAAAGCAGTTGGAGAAAATAAAGAGGAATCTTAACGCCTTGATAAAGCTCATAACTGGTGGCTTACTTAGGTGGTCATTAAAACAATCCAGAATGCTGGTTTCACAGATTTTAGCCAAAAAAGAACTAGAAGGATCCTTTATAATTCCTAAGTACTCTGATGTAGATGGAATTATAGGGACCTTATAGGATATTTTGCCCTACACATTACATTTTGGGGTGGTAAAATATTAATGAAATATTATCCAAATGTTTATTTGTAGAAGGTTATGTTGCTGCGGCCTATATAACAGTGGGGAAGTTATGAATGAATTTTCAAAACGCTGTCATGATTACAAAACACTTTCATGAAACAGGAAAAAAAATACTCCTAGATTTAAATAAGAGTAAACTACCATCTGGGCAACTAGATACCCCAGTGGATAGAGTGCTGGGCCTGGACAACAGGAATACCTGAATTCAAATGCAGCTTCAGACACTTACTAGCTATATGACCCTGAGCAGGTCACTTTACCCTGTTTGCTTCAGTTTTCTCATCTGTAAAATGCGATAGAGAAGGAAATGGAAAACCATTCTAGTACCTCTGCCAAGAAAACCCCAAATGGGGTCACAGAGAGTCAGACAGGACTGAAATAACTAATTAACAACAACAAAAACTACAATCCCCCTAGAATGGAAAGTAAAGTACTCGGTAAAAATGACAACTATCCAGGTCCTTTCTGAGATTATAATAGTAAGAATGGTGAAGATTTTACCCTATATTTATGTATAACACTTTACCGTTACTATTTTTTACATAGGAGGCAGCTAGGTGGCATAATAAGAAGGTTGGGCTTTGAGAAAAGAAGTCCTGAGGTCAAATCTAGCTTCAGACATTTACTAACTGTGTAACCTTGGGCAAGTCACTTAATCTCTGTTTGCCTCACTTTCCTCAACTATAAAGTGGAAGTGATAATACCATCTACTTCCCAGGGTTGCTTGGAGGTATCTAATGAGATTATATATCTATATCTATATCTATATCTATATCTATATCTATATGTGTATAACTCTTTCAAACCTTAAAGCACTATTCTTCTTCTATGTTAATATGATACCATTACAATTAATATAATATGATGATAAAAATGGTATTATAATATAAGTTATTATTATAATATTTCTTTTGATCTACACAATACTTCTGTGACATGATTGAGAAAGGCAACAACTCTTCCAGTTATAAGTAAGGGTCCTCAAGGTGGGTGCTCCCTTCAACAGTGCAGATTTCCATCTATCCACAACTTTCTTATCCTCTGTGATTCTTGTCCACATTATCTTCCAGGGGGAATTGACTGATCAGGCCAGGAGACTTTTCTATGGCCCATAGGATCCTAGCTTACCCTGGAGCTATCAGTGGCCCTTGGGAGTCTTCTAGATCCATTCCTTCATTTTACAGATAAGGCTTGTGAGACCCAGGGAAATTAAGTCACTTGCCTAAAAATATATAGGTAGTAAGCTCTAGTGGTGGGATTTGAATCTGGGTCTTCCAACCCCAAAGCCACTCTTTCTCCTGTGCCACGCTGCCTCCCTTGTTACCTTTGGTGGATGCTAGTGGAACACTGAGGTTGTCTGTCTGTGAGTCCTCATTCTAACTATACAAGTGGCCCAGCCTGCTCTCTGGTCATATACGACCTTGATTTCTTTTATGAGACTTTCTATGCATAAGGTATCACTGACAATTTATTACTTAGACCTGACCTGTTGTGTCTTTCCATTATCTTTGTCGCCTGTAGCTTGTAGCTTTTTTTCCATATTGTAATGTTTTAAGATTTATAACTCTATGTTACCAGTGGGAAAAATATATGATATATAAAAATATGTGTAAAAGTATGGCTACATATAGCCATACTTTTTAGACAATAATCAGTAAACATTCAAGTGTCTGCTTTATGCCAGGCACTGTACTAAGTGCTGAGGATACAAATAAGAAAAAGAAAGACAGTCTCTGCCTTCAGGGAGCTCATCACCTAACTTTGTAAAAGGGCATTAGCATCTGGGAACAGCCTGGCATCACGGGAACCGTGGCGTAAGTTTCTATCACCATTCAATAAGCATTTATCAAGCTCCTTATATTCAGTTAGGAGCCTAGCTTATCTTCCATCTGCATCCAGTTCCTGTTCTAGGTGAAATTCTGTATGGAGTGTTCAGGGAGGACGAGCACCTCTGGTATGAGGGCTGGTCATCCAGCTTTGGTGTCCATTGGTCACCTGACTCTCACCTGTGGCTCCAAGAAGCAGTAGCGTTCACAGCGGCCACTCTCTGATAAAACAGGTTTGTCCGACGAGCTAATCCACGTTGAGGGTAACCAACAGGAATCAGACCTATTGGTGAGTTAGGGGGATGTCTAAGCCGAGAATGTGAAGACTTCCCACAGAAGAATGGGGGGCTGAAGGCCATGAAGGAGGCTGAAGCAGGTGCAATGGAGCACTTAGAGTTTGGTCAGACATCAAAGATGCCAAGATCGTCCACTGCATCCTGGGCCTTTTGTCTTGCCTCTGGACTTAGATGATTCTAGAATAGAGAGTGAGGCTGATGGCTGTGTGTAGTCTGCCTCACTTAAATATGGTTCCTTCAGAAGTCATCACCCCATGACGTTGTTGGTCCTTTTTGAAAACGAAGCATGAACAACAACAATATGTGTGTGTACACACATGCACACACAAACACACACGTACCAGTGGCCTAAGTCAATAGACAGTCTATCCAACTGCATGCCATAATATAACCTGGGTCACATATATTCTAATACCCTCTTGCTTTTTTCCTTTGTGAGTTACTAAATCAACCTCTTAAATGCCATGGATTTCAAAGAGGAAGTTCTATGAGGCTCTAGGTCTCAAGTCAATCAATTGTTCATTTCAATGAGCATGTATTAAGCACCTACTAGATACAAAGCACTGTGCTAGACACTGGAGATAGATACAAAGACAAAAAAAGAAACAGTTTCTGCCCTCAAGGAGCTTACATACAATGCAATACAGGCCACAAAAAGGAGTACCTGGACAACCTCACTATTTATAGAGAATTCTCTCCCCTGCCTTCCTCCTCCCCATTTAAACTTGATGCAGAAGATCACACATGATGAAGGCAAAAAATTTTAGTTAGTATATGTCTCCCTGTTTAATGCTTCATTTAGCAATGATGAGCAGAGAATCTGTAGAACAAAGTTATCGTTTGATCTTAGCCCATGGTGGAAAGCCTTTTAAGATAGCTTTTGGTCCTATGGAGACAAATTTTTTTTTTCGGTAATCAAATGAACACTGCAATGGGATTTCGTTCTCTAATTCCTCTCCATCAGTTGTGTGACTGTGGGAATATGGCCTTCTATGTGACTATCAGTCATTTATGAAAACTTGCATATTTTTGTTAAGGATACCTTCAATAGCAGGGCAGAGTCAAGATGGCAGTGTAGAAGCAGGAGAACTCCGCAAGCTTCCCCCCATAACCACCTCAAATACTTATAAAATATGACTGTAAACAAATCTTAGAGCCCCAGAACCCACAAAAGGACAGAGAAACAAAGTTCCTGCTGAAGGCAGCCTGGCAGGCAGACAGGAAGGGTTCATCGCAGTGTGCTGGGAGCAGAACCCAGCTCCATGCGGTTTTAGCCCAGGGTGGCTGGGACGAGCCGTGGCTGAAGCTTTCAGGAGAGCGGATCACCAGAAGCTATGGTGGTTTCCAGAATTACCAGCCCATAAGAGCCAAGGACAAAGTGAAAGGTTAGTGAACTCGGCTAAATTTGGGGGAGAAGGTCCAGCCAACTGCCCCAGAGCTAGAAGTGGCAGAAGCAGTGGCTCTTCAGCCACCTCCATGTGGCTGATTTAGAAGCTCCTGGCCTGCAGATTGCAGGGGGGCCAAGCAATCATTCAGAGGCTAAGTGCTCTTGCCTTGACCTGCCTGGATTGGAATTGAGGTCTTGGGTGGTAGTCCTGAGGTGTGTGACCAGTGAGCCAAAGCTGGTGGGTGTTGCAGAGATGGCAGTCCCCTAATAGCTCTGGCAGCTGCAAAAACCCCAGTGATTTGGGACAGAGCTCTACCCTCTAAAAGCAGAGTTCTATTGAGCCCCAAAGTCAAGTAATTGACTGGCAACATGAGCAGGCAAAGGAAGCAAAGCAATACCAGCAATCCAACTTTAGATTCCTTTTTTGGGGCCACAAAGGATCAAAGCGTGGAATGAGAGGAAGATAACACAGTCAGAACTCCTGCACCAAAAGCTTACAAGAAAAATGTAAAATGATTACAGGCCATAGAGGAGCTTAAGAAGGATTTTGAAAACCAAATAAGAGAAGTAGAGGAAAAACTGGGGAGAGAAATGAGAATAATGCAAGAAAATAATGAAAAGAGAGTCAACAACCTGACTGAAGAAAATA
>JAQQSU010008744.1:0-12867 GCA_028627135.1 Pseudochirops cupreus
CCCAATTAATTAACCTCATGTTTTCTATGCCAGGAGGCAAACCTTTTCATATCAAACTATAGTCTGTAAAACTTTCAGGCAAATATTTTTGTTATACTTAAAAGTAAAAAGAAAAAAAAATAAGATATTAACATTTGTTCTGGGCAAAATGAAAACTCTTTTATGTATGAAAAATTAATATTTTACTTCAGCTCTGATATTCCTATGACATACATAATTATAATAGATATTGGTTTAGGATTATTTAAGCAATCAAAAATTATGCCTGAAATTGTCAAGAAATCTTTATGATGGAAATTGGAGCTAAAGATTGCATTTTTATGTTTCAGATCTACCTTGGATTGAATGAATGAGTGAAATAATTCAGTAATTACTTACTAAATAAAAAGGACAATAATAGATGCTAATAATGTGGATATGAAAGCAAAATAATTATTGTTTGCAATGAACTGTATTCTGTTCTTTTAAGGAAAGAATAAATTTATAATGGAAATTAGTTTCCATGTAAGGGAACTATGGACATAGGTTTTTCAAATATGTTAAGTAAAATAATAGACATTTAATTCACACAACCTTTCCTGAGTCAATGATAATTTTGATTTGATTATGGTTTTTAGAGCAAGAAGTTGAAAGAAAAGAATGGGAATGAAAATTGTGAAAATATAACAATAGTAGAGTAGATGATGACTAATTTGAAGGATAATGCCATGTGGTCCACAGGAGCATAGCGTCCAGTGATTTAGTGGCTCTCAAACATGGGTTGCTAGATTCCAATTAGGAGGACAAAGAAGTATGAAGGGGAAAAATAAATATTGCCTAAAGATCAGTCAGCATGGTCCCAGACAGAGAGTACTGTAATATAACCATATTTTACCATATTTCCTAACTAATACTAGAAGTTAGTCAAATATTATTTTCCTGTAGAAGATTTTAGCAATACTGAAATGGTTCCAAAACTTTATATCCAATTTTAACATAGAGTAAGATTTAGGGTCTTATTCAATAGGGAGTTTTTAAAAATGTTGGTTAGAACTAGGAAAAGAAATACTTTGGGACATTTGAAGTTACTACAAGCACAGGGTTGATAGCTATTTTCCGGTTTAGATTTCTTTCCCAAGAGCTTATTAAAATCTTGGGGAAATGATGGATTTGGACATTGAGGTCATAAAGCAATGTGAATTGACTTTATGTGATTTAGTTTAATTTCCTGTCAAAATTTCAGCGTTATTTTCTGTATAAAAATTTGAGAAGAGAACTTGCACTGATTAATTTCCTTGCAAATCAGAATTACAATACTGAATAAATTGCTATGTAACTTTAGTGTAAAGTTGGGTTAATTGTTTTTATTACAAATCAGAAAAAAATTATTAAATGAATTACTTTTGATTTTTTCAGCAAAATACCTTTTGCTAATTAATTTATTTTTATTGCAAATCAAAATTAGTGAATAAATTGCCTTTTTGGGGGGAAGTTAAGCTTAGGCTGATTGATTTGGCTTAGGGAATCTTAAATGTTGTTGAAAGTAGAAGAAATATTGAGTGATTTTTTTTGTTTTCTAATTCAAATTAAATAACTAAATCAAATAGATTTTTTCTTTTTTTTATAAAATACTTTAACTGAGCATGATATTTCTGGTTTTTGAAAAGACTTGAGAAAGTTGTTGTATTTTGAATTTTTTCCTAAGACATCAGGGCTTCACATACTTCCATAAAGTAATAATAATTGATAGCACTCAAACCTCTGTTTTAGTTCCTCATTCAGCTAAAATTTCCCTCTTATTTCTGGTAAAATAAATACTACACACAGACACACACACACAGACACACACACGATCTATCTCTCTATATCATGGGTAGTCTTTCATACCTCATTAATTGGCCATCATTTCATTGATGAAAGATACCACAATATTGAACAAAAGTCCTCAGGGATGATTAACTTCTTTTCCAGACATATATAGGGGATACATGATAAAGTTCGGAGACTGGTTTATGAGAGTTGAGAATTAAGTAGATTTTTTCAGGGCATAGACAGACTTAATGATAATTTTTGTTATTTTCTCTATTGATACTTTCTTCCTTCAGTTCTGTAAATACATAGATAAGAAGGTTTTATAGGCAGGACCCAGACAAATCCATGAGAATAGGATCCAGTTTCTAAAAATTAAAAAATGCAGCTATGTGGTGAGCTAGATTCTCCTTCAGCACTTTCCTCGTTTTTCTCCTCTTTCACATATTCAGTCAATAATGCCCAAAGATTCTGATACATTTGGAGCAAAGCAACGCCTTTGCCTGCCCATGCATCAATGCTCTAAACTTCCTGTGAAGTTAATTTTATGATTCTGCACATGTTTCTCCACATTTTTTTCATTAATTTTTGCTATTTTTGAGATTTAGTTTTTCCAGATAATTTTAAAATTGTTTCTCTAGCTAATATAAAACACGTTTTGTTAAATTGATTGTTATGGCACTGAATGAGTAACTTAATTCAGGTAGAACTGTCCATAATAAACTAAAATTATATTCAATAAGAGGGCATGGAAATCTGGATTTAAAAGTAATGGGAAATAAAATAATCTAATCCTAAAGAATGAGTTGGTCCAGGCCTGTACAACATATGGCCTGCTGGTCACTTGCAACCTGCCGAAGGGTTTCAGGGAGGCTTTGAAAGATGTAGGGTTGCCACTGTGTACTCTTCTGTTTCTCAAGTGACCGGCAGCAACCAGCCATCATCAGTCTGTCTCTAGTCTAACTCATCTGTGGACCAGAGAAGATTCCAAGTTATGGAGATCTGAGTTGGTCAAAGTCATCATCACAGAGATGATGAATAATTTCATTTAAAAATTACAACAATGAGACAATGTACCAAAATTTATTATATCAAATCAAAGCAATAATTAAAAGAAGAGTTATATCTCTACATTCTTATATCAATAAAATAAAGAAATGCCACATAAGTGAACTGGGCATGGAACAAAGAAATTAGAAAAAATTGCAAATTAAAAATTCCCAATTAAGCACCAAATTGGAAATCTTGAAAAGTCAAAGGAGAGATTAATAAAATTGAAAGTAAGAAAACAAATGAACTAATAAATAAAACTTGGAGCTGGTTTTATGAAAATACCAATTAAATAGATTAACTATTGATTTAAAAAAAAGAAGAAGAAAAATAAATTACCTGTAGCAAAAAATAATGGAGTGAACTCACCACCAAGAAGAAGAAATTAAAACAATAAAGGAAAAAAATGTATTTTGTCTAATTATATACCAACACATCTGAAAATCTAAATGAAATTTATGAATATTTACAAAATAAATTGCCCAGATTAAATAACCTTATCTTAAATGAATAAATTAACCAAGCCATCAATGAGCTCCCTAAAAAATATTCCCAGGACTAGGTGGTTTCACACGTTAAATTTAACAATCATTTAAAGAAAAAGTAATTATAAGACTATATAAATTAATTTGGAAAATAAGTAAAGGAGGCCTACCAAATTGCTTTCCCATGACACAAATATGGTGCTTTTATCTTAATCAAGAAAAGCAAAAACAGAGAAAGAATGTTCCTATGCATGGTAGGCAATGTTTGAACCTCAATCTCATGGATATTGACTCAGAGAGAGAATAACATACACACTCAGTAGGGCATAGACATCTATCTTACCCTACAGGGAAGTAGGAGGGAAGGACAAAAGAGAAGAGAAGCAGAGCTGATAGAAGGGAGGAAGGATTAAGAGAAGAAATAGAAGCAAAACAGACTTTTGAGGGGGCTCTGGAGAGAGAGACAGAGAGAGAGAGACAGAGAGAGACAGAGACAGAGAGACAGAGACAGAGAGAGACACACACACAGAGAGACAGAGACAGAGAGAGACAGAGACAGAGAGAGACACAGAGAGACAGAGACAGAGACAGAGACAGAGACAGAGAGACAGAGAGAGAGACAGAGAGAGACACAGAGAGAGAGAGACAGAGAGAGAGAGACACACACACTCTCACACACACACACATACACACAGAGAGGGAGAGAGAGAGAATAGGAATTTCTGCATTTGCTTGTGAGTTTTTGATGCCCTAATATAGGTCTTCACACCCTGTGACCTGGAAGCTGCTTCTGGCCCACCCAAAGGATTTAAGGAGGCCTATAAAAATTGTAGAGCAAAACATCTACATTTTTTGTGGGCCACACAAAATCCTTTGGCATGCCTGTGGGTCACTGGTTATACAGGCTTGCCCTAATACATGGTTATTTTGGTAAAGATGCCTCATACATCGGAGAAAAAAAATACTCCTTTTTATTCCCATTCAATTTTTTCCACATGACTATCATGTCTAACTTTTCTAAAATTCTCATCAACTCTTTAATTTCTTATTTATTTTTGTTTATATTTATCTAAGTTTTGCAAAGTGAAGTTGAGGTGCCCCTTAATGTGGTTTTATTCTTTCCTCTATAGCTCATTAAACTTTTCCTTTAAGAATTTGGATGCTGTGCCCTATAGTGCATATCTGTTTACTATTGATATTACTTCATTGTCTAAATATGTTTCAGCAAAATGTTATTTGACAGCCTATCTCTTTTAATTAGGTCTATTTTTGCTTTTGCTTAGTCTGAGATCATAATTGATGCACCTGTTTTTTCTCCTTCAGAAGAAGCATGATAGATTCTGTTCCAACCCCTTAATTTGACTTTGTGTGTGTCTGTCTCTCTGTTTCAGGTATGTTTATTGTAGGCGAAATATTGTTGGATCCTGATTTTTAGTTCATTCTGCAAGTTCTTTTTAATGGGTGTGATCATTCACAGATTTGTTTATAAACTGTTTTTCCTTCCATCCTGTTTTTCCCTCCCCCCCTTCCTCCTCAAAAGTCTGTTTTGCTTCTGACTCTTACTTCTCTAATCCTTCCTCTCTTCTATCAGCTCTACTTCTCTTCTCTTATGTCCTTCCCCTCCTACTTCCCTGTAGGGTCAGATAGATTTCTAAGTCCAACTGAGTGTGTATGTTATTCTCTCTTTGAACCAATTTCAATACAAATGAGGTTCAAACCTTGCTCACCATCAATTTTTGCCCTCCTCTACAAAAGCTCTTTCTGGCCCCTCTTGTATATGAGATAATTTCCCACAGTTTCCTTCTTCCTCTCTTCTCTCTCTGCACCTCTCTTCTCCCCCCTAAATCATATTTGTTTTTAAATCATACCTTCATTGTTATCTCACACTTATACACCTTATATATGTATACTCTTTCTAACTATCTTAACAATGAAAAAATATTTCTTAGAAGTTAAAAATATCATCTTTCCAAACATGATTATAAACATTTTTGGCTCATTGATCCCCCTACGATCTCTCTTTCTGGTTTCCTTCTTTATGCGTCTCTTGAGTCTTGTAGATGAAAGTCAAATTTTCTTTTCATCTTTGGTCTTTTAATCAGCAATACTTGCAAGTCATATATTTCATTAAATATTCATTTTCCCCTCACAGAATTACATTCACTTTGCCTGGATAGGTATTTCTTTCTTGTAATCCTAGCTCTTTTGCCTTGAAAATGATCATATTCCAAGACCTCCAGTCCTTTAATGTGGAAGCTGCTAAATCTTGGGTTATCTTGGCTGTAGCTCCGTGATATTTGAATTGTTTGTTTCTGACTGCTCGCAAGATTTTTGCCTTGATCTGCCAGCTCTTGAATATGGTTATGATGTTTCTGTGTCTTTTCATTTTGGGATCTCTTTCAGAAGGTGATTACTGTATTCTTTCAAATTTTTCTATTACCCTTTGGTAATAGAACCAGCAACCTTGAGGTCACATGTGGCCCTCCAGGTCCTCAAGGGTAGTTCTTTCTTCTGCAAAGTTTGGATTCAGTCAAAAAGTTGCTAATGTCTTTTAATATAATATAAAATAATAGTTTTTTGCTTTTACTTTGTCTAAGATCAGGATTGTTGCTCTTGCTTTTTTTTTTTGCTTCAGCTGAAGTATAATAGATTCTGCTCCGGTCCTTTACCCTTTATTCTATGTATGTCTCTCTACTTCAAGTGCATATTTTGTAAGCAACATATGGTAGGATTATGGTTTTTGATCCTCTCTATTTACCACTTCCATTTTATGGAAGAGCTAATCCCATTTGTATTCACTGTTATGATTACTACCTGTGTATTTTCCTCCATCCCATGCTTCCTTTTGTTTGTCCTCTCTTTCCTTTCATCTTTTCACTCCTTATCAGTGCTTTCCTTCTATTTACTACCTCCCTTGATCTACCTTCTCTTCTGTCATTCCTCATTCCCTTTATTTAGTCTCCTCCACTGCTACTTCTCTGTTGGGTAAGATAGATTTCTACTTTCAAATATTTGTGTATAACATTCTCTCTCTGATCCAATTCTGAAGACAGTAAGGATCAAGCCATGCCCATCACCTAACTTCTCATCATCCCCTTTACTGTAGTAGGTCTTTCTTGCCTCTTCATGTGAGATAATTTATCCCATTCTACCTCTCCTTTCTGTACCAATAGTATTCCTCTTATTCATCCCTTATTTTTTGTCATTCCCTCATATTCACCTCATATCTATGCCTTCTGTCCATGTATATTCCTTCTATCTGTACTGTTAGTGATAGAATTTTTAAGTGTAATGATGAGAATTCTGAAAAGATGTCAGAGTATGTCCAAAAACTCCAAACTCTCAAGATTTTCCCTCACAAAAGAGATAAAATAGAACCTTAGGGCAAACAAATTGTGTACAAATAAATAAGAATAGAGCCACAACAGAGGTCTTCTTGGGACAATTTGAGAAGATCAGAAGAAAAATCCCAGGATGAGGTGTGGCACATGTGAAGGGTAAAAACTTCCAGGCTAGGGTCTGTTTAAACAGCAAGCAGCAAGCCCTATGGTTAGTTGATTTTAGAGGTCACTTTCACTCCAGCCACAAAATCTTTGACCCCCAGGAATTAGACATCTGACCCTGGGAAGATTAAGGGATTCTCTGTTGACAAGGAATTCCAGACCCAGCTGTGCTGTGAAGAGTGGCAGGGGCAAGAGGCAACCAGCACACTCCTGGTGAGTGCAGAAGCAGTGGAGCAAAAACTGTCTGGCTGTGGGCATTTATAGGAGGTTGGAGGTTTGGCTTTGGTTCTAGGCTAGAGGGGAGATTGAATGTTCTGGGGTAAAAGGCACCATTTTCCATACCCCAAGTCTAGATATGATTACAAAAATTAAGCTGTTACTACAAAAAATGAACAGGCAAAGGAGAAATAATTCAACCATTGAAAGCTATGAATATGAATACAGAAGACTGGAGTTAATCATCAGGGGAGGATATTGAAATAAAGAAACTTTTTTCTACCAAAAAGAGTATGGTCAAATATTCTCCTGCCCTAAAATAATTCATAGAAGATCTTTTAAAAAGGGACTAAAAATCAATTGACAGAGACGGAGGAAAAACTAAAAAAAAATACCTAAAGAAAACAATAATCCAAGAAAAAGAAGAAGATTATGAAAGGAAAGTCAACCAATTAGAAATGGAGATCCAGAATCTTAAGGAAGAAAATGACACCTTGAAAATTAGAATTCAACAAAGCAAAGTCAGTAAAATTATAAGAGATCAAGAAATAATCAAACAAAATATGACAAGATAGAAGAGAAAGTGAAACATCTTATAAGAAAAACAACATATTTGGAGAATAGGGCAAGAAGAGAAAACATAAAAATAATTGGAAAATTATGTGAAAGTTATGATCAAAAAAGAATTTTGATACAATAGTACTAGAAAAAAAGACAATTGTCCTGAAGCATTAGAAAAATGGGGGGAAAGTAGAAATAGAAAAAAACCATCAATTACCATTTTAAAAAGACCATATGAGGAAAACTCTTAGGAATATCATGGTGAAATACTGAAATCTGCAGCTGAAGGATAAAATATTAAAAGCATTAAGATTTAAACAATTTAAATTTTATGGTGCCACAATTAGAATCACAGAAGACCTAGCAGTGGAGACATGAAAGGACCACCAGTCTTGGAACACAATATATCGAGGAGCAAAAGAACTGGGACTCTGATTGAGGCATAATCTCAAATGAAAAAAAAAAATGGATATTTGACCAACTGTCAGTCTTCCCAGATTTTTTTAAAAAGAACAACAACCCTGAACTTAATAGAAGATTTGACATACAAGAGCCAAGAGAAATGTAAGGTACATACCAAAGAATGATTATGAGAGATTATAAGAACAAACTGTTTCTTTTTTATATATGTAAAATGTAAAACATGTCTAAGATTCTTATTAATAATTGGGTAGCTCAAAAGAAAGATTGGGGTAAACTTGAGTGTGATATGAATTTAAAAAGTAAAACCATTTAGGAATAGCTAAAAGGAATTATTTTATACAAATGAGGTACAGGAGTTAGAAATGATACAGAGGAATTAGACAAGGGAGGAGGGCTGTTACTTCTTGTATCCTATGTTCATTGGGAGTGGATTTAAGAGGGAAAATTACATACATGCATACATACATACATATATATAATGCATATATATATATTTAGAAGAGTAAAAAAGTCTTCTAAATTCAGAAGAAATAAAATGGCAGGGACTTAGGGAGGGAGAAAACAAGGGAGGGATCTTTAGAGGGGAAGGTGAGGTAATAGGTAAAAGGGGGGGTATAGAAACATATTTAGATTTATGGGGATAGGAGTATAGGGGAGGGATCCTTGGAATAAGGTAAGCAAGTAATAGGAGAGCGAAGTATTGGGCAGAAGTAAAGTAGAGGAGGCAGAAGGGATAATAAATAAAAGATATGCAAAAACATAAGATCAAATATCAAGAGTACAATTTTTTTTGAAAACTATATGTTTTGTATGTATGTAAGTATATGTGTAGGTATATCTCTATACACACATATATGTATATATACACATACATACATATGCATATACATTATCTCTATAGCTATAGAGAAGCATATCCAAACTTAATTGTGGCCTTCTGGGGGGAGGGGTGGGAAAAAAGAACAATGTAAAAAAAGTGCACAGAAGAGAACAAAAGAAAACTTAAAAGGAAGCAAACAAAAGATGGACAGTTGTCAACACAACCTGTATTATTTATCATACAGGCATACTTGAAATGAAATTTTATTGTTACATATTTGGAATCCTCTCTTATGTGCTATGCACCTGATGTGCTTTTTTTCCTTTCTTGTTTTGTATTTAAGTTGCAGCATTTAAGTTTGTGATATGCTTTTGTTTCTTTTCTTTATTCTGTATTTGTGTTCTGGCCTTTGAGTCTGAAATAAATAAATAAATACAAGTTACAAGTATCATATTTCTGTGTAGGGATGTAAAAAATTGAGCTCCATTTAATCCCTTATTTTTCTTTTCCTTTTTATTACCTGTTTGTGCTTTTCTTGATTCTTGATATTGGAAGTCAAATTGTTGGTTTATTTCCGATCTTCTCCTTAGGAGGGCTTGAGATTCTTCTATTTAATTGAATGACCATTTTCTCCCGTAATATATTATGCTTAATTTTGCCAGGTAATTGATTCCTGGCTGTAGTCCTTTGTCCTTCTGTATATCATGTTCCATGACCTTTGATCCTTTAATGTCGCAGCTGCTAAGTCCTTCATAAGCCTGATTGTGACTCTCAAATATTTGAATTGTTTATTTCTTGTCACTTGTAGTATTTTTCCTTAATCTTATAGTTCTGAAATTTGACTACAATTTTTTCTCATGGTTTTAGTTTTGGCATCTCTTTCCTGATGTGATTAATAGGTTCTTTCAATGCCTATTTTGCCCTCTGGTTCCAGGATATCAGGGCAGTTTTGCTTGATAATTTCTTGAAAGATGTTATCCAGTTCCTCCTTTTGATTATGGCTTTCAGGCAGTCCAATGATTCTGACACTGTCTCTCCAGGAATTATTTCCAGGTCAGTTGTTTTTTCCATGAGAAATTTTACATTTTCTTCCATTTTTTTCCATTTTTTAAAAATTTGATTGATTCTTGACATCCTGTAGAGTCATTGTGTTTCATGTGCTCAATTCTCACTTTTAAAGTCAGAATAAACCTTTGTTTTAAGGTTTTCCTCAATTATTTTTTGTACTTTCTTTTCTAATTGGCCAACTCTACTCTTTAAGAAGTTGTTTGCCTCAGTGGATTTTTTTTATCTTCTTTCCCAATTGGCCAATTCTATTTTAAAGCAGTTTTCTGAGTTGATTTTTTCATAATTCATTGCATCATTCTCATTTCTTTTCCAAATTTTTCTTCTACCTCCTTTATATAATTTTAAGCTCCCTTTTTAAAAAAGCTCTTCCGTGATTTCCTTCTGTGCTTGAGATCATTTCCAAATTTTCTTTTGATATTTAGATGTTTTGATGTTGTTGTTCTCTTCTGAGTTTGTGTGTTGGTCTTCCCTGTCACCACAATAACTTTATATGGTTAGATTCTTTTTGTTTTTATTGTTGTTGGTTTTTGTTTCTTTTTTGTCCTTTTCCTTTTCTTTTAAATTTGAGCTCAGCTTCTAAAGTTGAAGGGACACTTCCTCTGGCTTCTTGTGCTAATGACTGCAGGCCCTGACTGTTTATATGTTTCTGTGCTGATATCCCCCTGAAATGCATGGAGACCTTCATGTCTGTTGCTGTCCAGAGAGCATGGAGTGGGTGTTTCCTGGCAATGCTTGAGATGTAGGGGACTGGCAGCTAACCTGGTACTTGGTTTGAGTCCTAGTGATGTTGTTGGGCATGTACCATGACCCAACTGGTTGTTTTGATATTTTCCCGGAGCTACACTGAAGCATGTATCAATCTGGTCTCTGATGTATGCCTGTTTGCCCAGAGCTAAGCTGAAGAACGGTTGGGTCAGTGTTCACTGGTGGCTCTCTGTAGGACACCTGTAGGATTGATGTCTACCTGTTTACCCGTGGATGTACTGCAGCATGTCTGGCCACTGGAAGATGCCTGTTTGTTGGGAGTTGTACTGAAGCATGTGGTGATTCTTGGAGATGGAGGTTACTGAATCCCCTAGCTATGCACAGGTGATGGGGAGAGGGTCCTGATGTTGGCATTTGCCTAATCCACTATACTGTGGGCTCTGGATCTCCTGCTGGTTTGCTGAGGTGGGGCTTGATGCTGGCTTGCTGGGGTACTACATATCTTGGACTGTGCTTCCCTTTCATTTGAGGCAGATGAACCTTTATTACCACTTCTCCAAGTTGCTTGGGCTAAAAGATTGTTTCATCCCATCTTTTTGCTGCTTCTGCGGTTACAGAATTTGTTTTGGAGATCTATTTTATGGTTGTTCATGGATGTTTATGGGACAGTTATAGCAAATTATCATTTACTCTACCATCTTAGCTATTGGAAGTGGCACTACTTGATAATTTCTTGAAAGATGGTGTGACAATTTTACCTAAATTAAATTACATATTTAGTGCCATACCAATCAATCTACCAAAAAATTACTTTATAGAACTAGAAAAAATAGTGACAAAATTCATTTGGAAGAACAAAAGGTCCAGAATATCAAGGCAATTAATGAAAAGAAATGCTAGGGAAGGTGGCCTAGCCATACCAGATTTTAATCTATATTATGAAGCATCAGTCATATGATATTATTTCTTGTCACTTGTAGTATTTTTCCTTAATCTCCTTGGTACTGGCTAAGGAATAGAGTCATGAATTAATGTAATAAATTGGGTACAAAAGACTCAGTAGTCAATGGTTACAGTAATATACTGTTTTATAAGCCCAAAGACCCCAGTTTTTGGGATAAAAACTCATTATTTGACAAAAACAGGTGGGAAAACTGGAATATAGTATGGCAGAAACTGGGCATAGATCATCATCTAAAGCCGTACACCAATGTCAAGTCTAAATGGTTGCATGATCTTGGCATAAAGGCTGGTACTGTAAGTAATCTGGGGAAGCAAGGAATAGTTTACCTGTCAGATTTATGGAGTAGGGAAGGCTTTATAACCAAAGAAGGGTTGAAGAGCAGTATAAAATGCAAAATGGATAATCTTGATTACATTAAATTGAAAAGTTTCTGTACAAACAAAGCCAATGTAACCAAGAGGGAAGTAGGAAACTGGGAAAGAATTCTTACATCCATTATTTCTGATAAAGGCTTAATTCTAAAATACATAGGGAATTAAGTAAAAAAAGAATACAAGTCATTCCCCAATTGATAAATGGTGAAAGGATATGAACAGGCAATTTTCAGAGGCAAAAATTAAAGATATCTATAAGCATATGAAAAATATACTCTAAATCACTATTGATTTGAGAAATGCAAATCACAACAACTTTGAGGTACCACATCTCACCAGTCAGATTGGCTAAGATGACAAAACAGGAAAATGACAAATGCTAGAGAGGATGTGGAAAAATTGGAACACTAATGTATTGTTGGTAGAGATGTGACCTGATACAACCATTCTGGAGAGCAATCTGGAATTATGTCCAGAGGGCCATAAATAATTGCATACCCTTTGACCCAGTAATACCACTTCTGGGGTTGTATCCCAAAGAGATCATAGAAGTGGGAGGAAGACTCATATGTACAAAAATATTCATTGCTGCTCTCTTTGTGGTGGCAAAAAAACTGGAAATTAAGGGCATGCCCATCAATTGGGGAACGGCCATATAAGTTGTGGTATATGAATGTAATGGAATACTATTGTGCTATAAGAAATGGAGAGGAGATGGTCTTCATATTCACCTGGAGAGGCCTATAAAACTGATGCTAAGTGAGAAAAGCAGAACCAGGAAAAATTTGTACACAATCACAGACACATTGTATGTGTGTTGACCGACTTTGATAAACTGGACTCTTCTCAGCAATGCACAGTTATAAGACAACTCTACAAGTCTCAGGGTGGAAGGAGATATCTACATTCA
>JAQQSU010008745.1:0-12867 GCA_028627135.1 Pseudochirops cupreus
ATATACACACACACACATATATAAATATATTATCTCATTTAAGTAGTTAAGACAAGTATTATTACCTCTGTTTCACAGAAGAGAAAACTTAATTCAGGGAAATTAAAAGACTTGTTCAAGATTACATAGCCAGTAAGTTGCAAATCCAAGACTCAAACCCAGGTCTTCCGTTAACACAGGATTAAAGAAAGATCTCAGAATTGCAGACTCTGAAAGCTGGAAAATACTTCAGTAGTCATCTAGTACAACCCACACATACAGCATCCTCCAATACAACCTGCCCAACAATCGGTAGTCTGGCCTGTCTTTGAACACCACCAAGGATGAGTAACCTACCGCCTCTCAAGGAGGCCATTCCATTTTGGACTGTTTGAATCATGTGAAAGTTTTTCATGGCATCAAGTAGAAATTTGCTTCCTTGAAAATCCTTTGCTCTGGTTCTGCCCTCTCAGGCCAACAGTATGGGTAATGTCTTTTGACTCACACATAAATTGTATTTAAGTGAGGAAGAGCTGCTCAAAGTATGCTTTCATATATATCATTAGCATTCCAACATATATGGAATTGCTGGATTTTTCCATTAAAACATTTCCCTCAGGTTTCCAGGTGGGGAACATGAGCTGAAAATAACGTGACACATGCCTAACTGACTGGGCCTTTGTGTCATGTTTGGCTCTGGAACAAGGGCAGCACATCAAACAAGGAGGTCTAATTAGATAACCTCAAGTCCCTATCAATTCTAATACCTGATGTTTAAGATTTGAAAGGGGAGTCAACACAACATATCATAGTTAGAGATGGAAAGGACCTCTCCAATGCTTTACTTTTTATAGTTGAGGAAACTTTAGCCCAGAAAGGTTGACTTGTCAAAAGTTACACAAGAAGGGGCAGCTAGGTCACGCAGTGAATAGAGCACTGGCACTGGAGTTAGGAGGACCTGAGTTCAAATCCGAACTCAAACACTTAACACTTACTAGCTGTGTGACCTTGGGCAAGTCACTCACCCCCAACTGCCCTGCCTTCCGCCCTCCAAAAAGACAAAAACACAAAACCAAAAGTTGCACAAGAAGTCAATGCTCAAGTCAAGATTTGAACCCAGGGCCTCTGATTGTAAATCCAGCACTTTCTACATTTTTTGTTTCTTATTTTTACAGTTTGACTTTCCTCTTTCTAAAACTTAGATTGAGATGTACCCCTTTAATATAGCAGACAGTAATAAATGATAAACTTTGTAAAATGTTTATAGAATTTGTATGACTTTGTATTTGGGGATGATTATGATCTCCAGCTGGATGCCGGTAGGCTTGTGTCCTCCCTAAAGACTATTAATTATTTACAGTTGTTCAAACAATGTGCCATGTGGACTGAGAGTCTGTAGCGTAAGATAGGGGGAGGAAAGTGCTTGAAAGGACAATCCCAATGCCTCGATTTCTCCAAGACCCTGGGATTGGGAAGATGGGCAAATGAGCCAAGTCCATGACAGCTGATTTTCTGAAGACTGAAAAGTATTTAACCAGGGGAAGAGCGTAGAAAGGGCCATCTCATGGAACATGCTCAGAGTTGTCCTACCTGGTTCACCATAGTGTCAGGGGGTAACCCACTATGTGAGTGTGCACCTGGGCTCCTGGATGCCTCTAACACTATTTTCTTTCCTGAGTAGGTGATCAAATAGTCAGCCTTGAGGTGGAGGTGTCTAAACTTGGCAGTAACTATGTGGGTTCAAGAGGTCCAGAGACCCATCAGGGCCAGCTGACTGGCAGAAAAAGGGAATCTTTTAATCAGAGAGGACCATCAGAAGAGGGATACCTGGAAATTGTTTAGAAAGTGCAGAGCTGGGGCGGCTAGGTTGCGCAGTGAATAGAACACTAGCCCTGGAGTCAGGAGGACCTGAGTTCAAATCCTGCCTCAGACACTTAACACTAGCTGTGTGACGTTGGGCAAGTCACTTAAACCCAATTGCCCTGCCTTCCCCCCTCCAAAAAGGAAAAAAAAAAGCACAGAGCCAAGGTGAAACATAGCCATGCTTATGTGCTGGTCCTTCAAATTACTTTATGTTCTGTGGAGTTTTGATTATTTGATTCCCAGGAGAGATCATAACAAACTAGAAGTTACTGAATCCTGTCATTCAGTCAATAGGTTCTGTCTTTTGTGTATTAAGTATTTCCTTTGTGTGTAAGAAAAAAAAAATACTTGTCCCATACCTGACTGATAATGTATATTAAGTTCAATTTTACTCTCTTTTTTGGAAGACCTAGATATCGACCAAAACATAAACTTTAAGTAAATTGTCCCCAGGGCACCAGGGTGGGAGATTTAATGAGCTGAAAATTGTGAGAAAAGAGAGCCTAGCCTGGTTTTTACTAGAGGCCAGGCTTCCCCAATCCAGACAGTACAGCTGGGTTCCAAGCAGATAAACCCCTCTGTGAGGGAGGGAGAGGGGTGCAGCACCCCAGAAGCAGCTTCTTAATGTAAGTAGACTTCTATTTTTTAAGCACCACTTCCTCTGTTCTTGGTAACCTAGCCCTGATTCTGCATCACCAATGTGTCTGGCCTCCCTGAATGGGAATCTTTCTGTTGTGGCATTTCACAGTCCCTCAGCTTGGGAAGTCTTAAGCCATAGGAGACTCCCTGGCAAGCACCAATCCCAGCCTAGTTTGGACCGGCCTGATACTAGCTCCATAGCCTAAATGAGCTCACTCCCAGCCTGACCTTTCCTGATTTAGAGCATCCAAGCTGGAGGAGAGTCCTGGCTGATAAGGAGCCAAGAGAGAAAATACCCAAGAGCCAGATGAAATGAAGGTCACATAAGCCATGCATCACTCCCTCAGGGGAGAAAAGTAAAAATGTAAAGCTGAGACCGTAATTCTGTCACCTCTCTCCCTCTGCTACATGTCCAAGTGAAAACATTCATTCATCTTCCAGATTAATGGGGGAACCACTAATCACCAAGAGGCTGATTTCGCTCTGCCAGTGAGCCCAGAAAAGGCACCCATGATAAATGGTGTCTAAGGGAGGAATGATATTATGCACCAATTACCATAGAATTAGAAGTCACGTCAGCACGGAAAAGGGAGTTCAACTTTCTGAACAGCAGGGAGAGTGAGGTTCCAAGGTAGAGAGGATGGAGTAGGTGGTTATTTATTTCTGAATGGACATAAGAGTCCTTTGACAGGGTTCCCTTTATATCCATGTAAGTGTTTATTATGCTGGGAAAAAAAGCAAATATATGTGGCAGGTGGGGGAGAACAGGGTCAGCAAATCCTTCTGCCCCAACAGCTCCCAGTGGGGGCTGGTGAATGACAGAGTGTGGGCACATATCAGTATGAGGCACAAACCAGAGGAACAAAGAAAAAAGAAGGTAAAGAAAGAATGTAGGAATAAAAAGGGAGTGGGAGAAGATCAGGCAAGGCAGGAAGCTTGAAAGGAACAAAGGCACAGAGAGGGTAAAGAGTGGCACAGAGAATGGCAGTTACTATGGGGACCAGTTGTACCTAAAGTTGCCAGCCCCTGTACTAGTAGTATGTAGCCCTTTGACCAACCAAAGGTTAGTCCATACCTATTTCTTCTCCAAAGGGGCCTGGTATTTGAATGGAAAGAAAAGGAAAATTGGGGTAGATCTGCCCCAAAAAACCCCACCCCCTTGATGAACATCGCACGGAAGAAATAATCTTGTGACACCTTTTCCATTCTCCTTTCCTCCACTGCAGCCCACACTGATACCCCTTCTCCACCTCGTGGCACTGACCAGGGTTTCCCAAACTGTGTTCCACAGAGGCCTGGTACTCTACAGAAAATACCAATGCTGAGTATGTTCTCTTTCCAAAATATCAACCACGAATTTAGGTTTTGATAAAAAATACCTCTGTGTAGCCATTTTTTTTAGCACAAATAAATAGGGTAATTTTGCTAGGGGCGCTTTATCCTAATTTCATATCTCTTCACCCCAGATATAGCTACCATAATCTATCTGGAGCCCCCAAAATATTCTGTGGCCAAATTAGGCTGGGAAACATTGCTCTGTATCATTCTTCTGACACTCAGCCCTATGACAACTAATATTTGTGTTCTACGTGATTACTAAACTTGCCGTGCATGTGTGTTTTGTCAGCGTGGGGCAGAGGAGAGCAATATTGGACTTGGGCTCAGAGGGCCCAGCTTATGAGTTGTGTAAAGTTGGGTGAGATGCTGAATTTCTCTCAGTTCCAATTCTTTCATCTATAAAACAGGAAATCAGTATTTTCCCCAGGGTTGTTTGTGAGCAAACCTGGAGAAAGAAAGGTATCATGATTCCTGGCTTAACAATATAGGGTGATGGCTAGGTTTTGCACTGGCCAGAACACAGAAGAAGAAAATCATGATTTTGTTATTACCGACAGATGGCTAGAGTAAAGTAAATATACGTACATATACTCATACACATATGTATGTGTTTATACATGTACGTGCACATGTGTACATACACGTGTGTGCGTGTGTGTGTGTGTGTGTGTGTGTGTATATGCCAGGAACCTGGAGGGCAATGACCTTGCTTTTGCAGCTTGGTTTTTGTTTTTATTCGGTTTTATTTGTATGTCAATCAAAGGAGATTTGGGGAGAAAAGTTTCCTATCCTAGACTCCACAAGTTACTTTGGTGTTGCTTTTTTTGTTCGTCCCAAAAATTGATTTGAGGGGATATAAGATCTCCATTAAATAGGCACCAAATGGTGTAGCAGATTGAGTCCTGGGCCTGGAGTCAGGAAGATTCATCTTCCTAAGTTCAAATCTGGCTTTAGACATATACTAGCTATGTGATTCTGGGCAAGTCACTTGACTCTGTTTGCCTCAGTTTCCTCACCTGTAAAATGAACTGGAGAAGGAAACAGCAAAAGACTATAGTAATTTTACTAAGAAAACCCCAAGTGGTGTCACAAAGCATCAGAAATTACTTCAATGACCAAACAACAAGAAAAAACTTTCTAAGGCTAAATCATGCAATTGTATGGTACTATAAGCTTTAAATCAGCATTATATTAGTCACAAGATCAGACAGTCTTACCCTAAGATCCATCTACATACTTTTTTTAGCCTTCAGCTAAGTATAGTGGTGTCCTAGCCCTAGCAAATAGAGACTAAAAGACCTCAGTGTGTCTTTTTCAGGGAGAGACTTTCTGGCTACTACGCCTTTATATAGATTGGAGCACAAAACAGCTTGGAGGGCAGAGATGCCCAGCAGAAATAATGTGACATCCATCTGAGATATGACATGCAGCACAGAGACAATGTGTCCAGCAGACACAACATACTGGAGAACAGAGGCTCCATATCATGTCATGGGCAGATTGATGACATCAGATGACAGTGTCAGCTCTTCAGCATCAGATACATGAGTGGCACTGGCTACATGCAGCCTGTTATTCCTCAATGTCCCCTGGTCATGCATGTTCTGTGCCTCTGTAACCTATGTCACCTGGCCATTGATGTTCTTTCACCGTATGCCCTTCATATGTTCCCTGGACACGTGTATTCTGCATAGGGGTCCCCATTCATTGGTGGTATGAGAACTTAAATTACGGTACACATAGTATAGATGGGGAGAGCTTTTCTCGTCACTATTTGTCTATTTCACTGTTTTTTGGTTGGACTAATGTGCCTTCTAATGGGCTGGTAAAAGCAAATACATCCATGGGGATTATGAACTATAATTTTGGCTAAATGCTAACACACAAATTGACCCTGATCCCAAGATGACTATTCCAGGGGTCCAACATATGATATGGGTTGCCTCAAGTATTGCAGTAAGTTCAGTATAAGCTCCTTGAGAGTGGAGGTCATGACATTTGCTTATATGGATGCCCAAAATGTCTGACACATTGTAGGTGGCTGAATAAGTATTTGTGGGGGTAGATGGATATCCCTGGTGCTTATGGTTCTTTGGGTGGGGAAAGGGTAAGAGGGGCTGTCTACCTTCCATGTTCTACCATATGCTAGCCACTCAGTACATATCCCTAATACAAAGGTTATATTTTACACAGTGGGTCCCAGCATCTCTCAATGTATTCTGTCCCCTTGCCCCTAGCTGGTGCACTACTGAGAAATCAGGCTAGCAGAATGGTCAGGCTATCCCAAGCTTTTCAAAGTTAAAGCAGGATGATCTAAGGGAAAACACTCCAGCCAAGGCACAAGATACATTTTCATAGGTCTCATCCTCCAGATTTCCCCAGTGACCAGGTTAAAATTGCTGGCACCTTCTTTGGACAAAGCTTCTTTATGATCCAGCATTTTTAGGTCCTGCTGATGGGGGATCTTCAGGACATTTTCCAAATCTAGCATTGGTTATGAGGACAATCAAATGAATATTTTGGAAGAAGGCTTTAGCTGAAAGAAAATACAAAATCACTTGTACTTCCTAGAAAAGATTTAATAAATTAAAAAAGAAAAATCATTCATCTTATTCTCATGTTGTGCTTAAAGTAACCGCTATTTAGAAAATCAATGGAAGTAGACCATACTTTAAATGAACAAAATATATGAAAATCTGGATTGTTTTAAAAAGCCTAATCAGGTGATTCATTGCTTTCTGAAAAAGCTTTATTATTGGTTTCCTTAAAATAAAAAACTCCTAAAGGAATTTAAACAGTGATTTGCACCCAATTCTGTCAGTAGGCACTTGTATGTACTTTGAGAGGTGTTCTTCTAAGAGGAGCAATATAACAGTGTGCCATGATTTCCTAAAAAGGATCATGCCCTTTGACCCTCTGGTTCCCCAAGCCCATTGGGACTTTATGTAAAAATATCATTAAAAGCAAAAGCAAAAGCAAAATACAAAAATATTAATGATACCTTTATTTGTAATGCTACAAAACAAGAAGTCACCTTCACGTCTAACACCTGGAAAATGGTTGAATAAATGATGACACACAAATGTAAAAAAATTTTATGGTGCTAAGACAAATACCAGACATGAATACAAGAATACACGGAAAGATTTATCTTAAGTGATTGTCACAGCAAGATGGGTGGAAGTGGACAGTACTCTTGATGACTAAAACAATGCTAAAAAACGAACAAACAAACAAACCATAGAGAATTTCAGATAAAGTAGGAAAGGACAGAGTACTTGTTTACTGTTTGTTAAGGATCAAAGGCTAAAGGAAAGAAGACCAGCAAAAGGTCTGCCTACGAGTCCAGAAGACTTGGGTCAAGTCCTCTTCTATAAAATGAAGTCCCTTCTCACTCTGGATCTACAGTCCAAAGATACTGTCTTTGACGGGAACCTCACAATGTCCCCCACTATTTTCTAAGAGTATCAGTTGCAAAGCAATGGTAGCTCTGTAAGGATAGAGGGACTTTCAGAAACGAATAAACAAAACCTTATGTTGAAGGTTTTGTCTATCATTCTGTTCTTTGTTTTGTATGTCTATTTGATTATTTTGTGAGTGGTTATTTAATTAATAATAAAAAGGTTTTTTTTAATAATAAAAAGGGAAAAAAGACTCTCTAATGACAGTTTAGGGGCAGCTAGGTGGTGCAGTGGATAGAATGCCAGGCCTGGAGTCAGAAAGACTCATTTGCCTGAGTTCAAATCTGACCTCAGACACTTACTAGCTGAGTGATCCTGGGCAAGTCACTTAACCTTGTGTGTCTCAGTTTCCTCATCTGTAAAACAGGAAGGAAATGGCAAACCACTCTAGTACCTTTGCCAAGAAAACCTCAAATGGGGTCATGAAGAGTCAGACGTGACTGAAACGACTGAACAACAACAAAATGACAATTTAGATTTATAGAGTCTATGAGATTTAGAAGTGTTTTACACAGATTATTTCATTTGATTTTCACCCCAGTAGCAGAAGATACCTACAGTAAGTAGTGCCAGCTTTATTACTGCTGTTTGACACTTGAGGAAACTGAGGTCCAGAGAAATTAAGAAATTTGCCTAAGGTCATGCATGGGCTGGGGTTCAAATCCAGGCTTTCTGACTCCCAGGTCTGGGGCTTTCAATTCCACCACGTTGCAATAAAAAGACAGACTGATTACTGCCTCTCTTACCTCATAGGTCTGCCATGCAGGCAATAATAAATAATTCCAAAAGAGCTATTCAAGTTTCCTGAAAGGGGCATGCTGTAAATTATTGTGTCTTAGTGGTATTTTTGTGAATAACAATACCAAATCTGTGTGCACAGACATAAATCTGATTCCAAGGACTCTGTCTCTGAGAACAAAACACAGACACAGACATACAGACACACACACACACACAAATCTTTTCTGTTTAACAACCTATGGCATGCAGCTATACTATTCTGAGGTCATTTTCTACTCTGTTACCCCTGTTTCATAATGCTTCCCCATCCCTTGAGGCTTAAGGACTTCTTAGGTTCATTCTGAGGCTTTAAGACTCTTTCTCCTTGGCTGCCCATGGAAAGCTCATCAACCCCAAGACAGTGTGTCATGGTTGTGTAAATGATCAGAGTCCAGGGGCAGAGAACCTGTGGTCTTGTTAAGAAAGTAGTATGGGGGCAGCTAGGTGATGCAGTGAATAGAGCACCGGCCCTGGAGTCAGGAGGACCTGAGTTCAAATACAGCCTCAGACTCTTGACACACTAGCTGTGTGACGTTGGGCAAGTCACTTAACCCCAATTGCCTTGCCTTCCCCCCTCTAAAAAAAAAAGCCAAAAAAAAAAGGAAAGAAAGAAAGAAAGAAATATGAACCCAGCCATTTCTGCTGTGTTGTGAAATAACAGGTTACTGAGCTAAGACAGGGACATGTCTTGTGTCACACAGAGGAATTTTCCAGCCAACTGAAGTTCATGTCTCCAAACACCAAAACTTCATTCATTGCAACTATTTCCACGGAAATTATTCTGAAATATTCTATATAATTCCTTGTCTACGTAAACAGAAGATGTTGAACAAAATCTAATCTTTTCTTAGTGACTCAGGGTTCTTGCCATGAGCACCTTTTCTTTGGACAGGACTCTCCAATATATAGCAGAGTATATATACAGACATACATACACACATATATCACAGTTCTATATCCACTGTTGAATTTTTCTGTCTTTTTCATTGTCAGGCTTGCTTCCATCTTCTTCCTTCTTCTAGTTTGTTGCTTTTAATCACTATGCGGGAAACCAGATAACTTGAGCTAGGAATGTGTCAGTATTACATACGCATTTGGATTGTTTTGATTCTTTAGGTAATTATTAAACACCTACTACATGCAAAGCACTGTATGGGCACTGAGGGGGAACCAAAGATTTGACCCCTTGGTGTCCAGGTCCTTACAATCTACCTGAAGGAACAAAAATGATGTAATAGTCTAGATGTTACCTCAAATTGAATGTATCTAAAAATAAATTCTGCATATGGATCAAAGGATCTTAGACTGGACTAGAATGGACCAAAGAGATCTTCGAGTCCAACCCCCTCATTTAACAGATGAGGAAACCGAGGCTTAGGGAGATTTAAATGACTTATCCGAGGTCACACTAATAGCTAGAGTCAGAATTTGAACCCAGGTTCTCCAACTCCAAAGACAGTGTTCTTTCCACTATATCAGGTCACTATCTCTCCCTTTCAATTTTCCTATTTCTAACAGCACCACCGTTTTCCTAGTCACACTCTAGCTTAGAACTCTGGAATCATTTTAAATCTTTGTTCTATTCCATCTAGCCACTGAGTCTTTCTGAGTATTCTTTTCTAATGTCTCTAGCATTCATCCCCTCCTTCCCAGCTCCTACTTCCACAGTCCTCACTTAGCTCCCTTCTTCAGATTACTCACCTTCTCTGACCTCTTCTCCCTCTGACCAATATTACATGGAGCTGCTAAGATTGACTTACCAGGCAACTAGGTGACCAAATGGGTGAACCTTGAGTCAAGAAAGCCCAAGTACAAATCCAGCCTGTGGATTTGACCCTGGGCAAGTGACCCTGTGTGACCTTGGGCAAGTCATCTAACTTCTGGTTACCTCAGTTTACTCATCTGTAAAGTGTGGAAAATAACCTCCTAGGTTTGTAATGAGGATAAAATGAGATAATGTTGGTAAAGTACTTTGCAAACCATAAGGCACTACCTAAGTGATAGCTATTACTCTTAAAACATTGCTTTCCATACTTGGGCAAGTCATTTCTTGGAAACTTGGTTTTATAATTTGCAAAATGATCATAATGATATTTGCTCTGTCTATCTCACATATGATATAATGATGGTATCAAAGTAATCAAATGATATAATAGTGGTAGAGAATTCAACAAGTGTGATTATTCATTTTATGTGGATACTACAACAATATGTTGATTATATTAACAGTGAGAAAATGATTGTGACATATTTTGTCCAGACCTCTTATTTCATTGATGTGGAGAACTCCTGGCGAGGAAGCAGTCAGTCCCTCTCCTCAACTGTCCATAAGAGTAAGGAGGTTGCCTGGGGATGGTGAATGGTTAAATAAATTGCCTATAGCCACACAGCCAGTATACATCAGAAGAAACACTTGAACCTTCCTCTTTCTAATTTCAAGACTAGATCTCTGTCTATGACATCATGCTAACTCCAAATTTATCACAATTAATTATCAATAATAAAAATGTTGTAGTTAGAATATATTCTGGTGTGATTAATTATAATAATGATACATGCAGGATCAGGGAATTTTCTGGATATGAAAGGGCTGTGAGTACAGGTCATAGGAGGGCCCATGGAACAAATTGGGAATATTTAGCCTGGAGAAGGGGAAACTCAAGAGGAACAAAGTATGTGACACGCTGTCATGCTGGAAAGGAGGGGCAGAGCTCGGAGTAAGGAGCAGAAGTGACAATGTGGCACATTTAGGCTTGATATATTAAAAACTTTCTTAACAATTAAAGCTGTCTCAAAATGAACTGGACTGCCGCAGAAAGCAAAGGGTAACCTTGCACTGGAAGTCTTCAAGCAGAGGCCCATTTGTCAGGCGCAAGGCAGAGAAATTCTTGGGTAGATACTGATGAGACTGGATGGCCTCTGGGGGGTCCCTTCCAACTCTGAGTCTCTTATGATTCTAAAACACATATTAGAAGTATGACCATAGGCAAGTCTCTCTACCAGGGTGTGCTTCAGCTTCCTCATTTGCAACATGGAGCAGCTAGGTGGCGCCATAGTGCATAGACTGCTGGGCTTAGAGTCGAGAAGACTCATCCTCCTGAGTTCAATCTGGCCTCAGATGCTTCCTAGCTGTGTGACCCCGGGCAAGTCACTTAACTCTGTTTGCCTCAGTTTCCTCATCTGTAAAATGAGCTGCAGAAGGAAATGGCAAACCATTCCAATATCCTTGCCAAGAAAACCCCAAATGGGGTGGTAACAACAACATGATGTAATTAGATTGAGATGATCTCTTCAGTTTTCTCTATTTCTTTGAGTCTAACTTAATGGTAATGACTCTACTAAGCTCCAAGTACAAAGGGAGATGAGGGGTCACACTCCCCTACCAGGAAACAATACAAAAGAAGGAGAAGTTGGCCTCAGACCCTAGATTCCTGAGGATAACTAAATAATTGTTGGGACAAATAAATATTCAACAAGTGATCAGGCCTCAGAGAAAGTGCAACACATGCTTGCTGCTGCCAACTCAAACAGAGAACTCGCTCAGTTTGTGGTTCCTAGGCTGGGCAACGAATGCCACAGGAACACCCAACTTCTCCGCTGCGATCTCTGTCTCTGGGTCCACTCCTCTACTTATACCTGCCTCCTTGGTGGTCAGTCTGAGCAGGCATCACTGAAGCCTTGTGGCAGTTTAGGAGCTGCACAGTCCCTCTGCAGATTGGCCAGCCTCCTCTGCTTTTCATTCTTCTGTCTCTTGTGCTTTGTCTTTGGGGGGCTCCCTCCTCATTCCCCACCTCCAAGAAGAGTGAATCAATGTTATATCCCTTATCAGCATTAGGAAAGGGTTGGGTGGAAAAAATAGTTAAAGATCAGGGTTAAAATGTCCCCCCCCCCCCCCAAGTAGCTGTTGTTACTGTTTGTCTTTTGTTCTTGAAGAGGACCTTGACGTCAGGGAGGTGATGCCATGTCATGCAAGTGAACTGGATTTAAGTGAGGCAGGGCTGCGCAGAGTCACCAGCCTCACTCTCTCTTCTGGAGCCATCTGGATCCAATGGCCAGATACAGAGCAGGATGACTGGAGATGGCCCCGATGCAGTGGGAGGCATTGGTCTTTTTAAGCTAAGGTCTTTCTCAGTGATTAGATCCACATAGCATGGTACCATGGAAAGCCTGCTAGATTTTGAATTAGAAGACCTGGCTCTTCCTAACAGTATGACCTTGGGGAAAATCATCTAACTTCTCTTGGCTTTGGTTTCCTCATCTGTAAAGTGAGAAGGATTGGACTAGATGGTCTCTAAAGTCCCTTCTGACTCTAATCCTATGACTCTATTAATTTCATATTTATATGCATTTCTGAACTGAGGTAAAAAAAACAACTCATACTTCTACAGCACTTTATAGTTACAAAACAGCCTTCTAGCAGTCCTGTGAGGCAGGTAGCACAAGTATTATTATCTTTCTTTTACAGATTTAGACACTGAAACTCAGAGAGAGGAAGTGTTAATACAACTAGTGAGGGTTGGAGTCAGGATTGAAAACCTTGACCAAGTTCAAGGCTCTTTGCACAAGGGGAACAAATGGGGGAGGGAAGGCGGGAAAGACAGCTACTGAGGATAATGAAGATTCACTAGTCTTAGTGGCTGAGAGTGAGCAACTGTCGTCCAGTGTGTCTTGGCCACCCTCTGGCTTTTGATGAGACAATTTCTTTTTTTTTGTTTGTTTGTTGTTTTCCTTATTTCTTTTATTTATTTATTTTATTTGACATCATTCATTTCCATGAGATATTTTAGTTTGCATCATTCATTTCCAC
>JAQQSU010008746.1:0-12867 GCA_028627135.1 Pseudochirops cupreus
TGCCTCCATTTCCTCACCTGTAAAATGGGGATAATAATAGCACCTACCTCCCAAGGTTGTAAGGATAAAATAATATATGTAAATTAGTTTGCAATTCTTAAAGCACGACATAAATGCTAGCTAGCTATTACATATACTTGGGGAAAACTGATTCACACTGTCAAGGGGCATGAATATTCTTCCATTATGTGCTAATGAGATAAATTATTATTTTCTATTATATTACCAACCCATTAATAATTAGGATCCAGGCTTTTTAATTGCCTCATTCAGGGATCAGCCCCTGTAGCTCAGTAAGCCAGTCTCTGAAAGACATGGCTGATAGAGGAGACTGCCCTAATCTTTGGGGTAATACTCCTCCAACTTGGGCAGGACCCCACCCAACTAGGAGACCTTACTTCTGTTGAGAGTACAAACACAATCAAATCTGTGAATTCCTGTCCCAAAGCAATGAGCCCATGTCCTTGAACCCTTCACTGAAGTTTTGGGTGACCTAGTTTAAGAAGGAGAAAATCAATCAGAGTGGTCTGAGGAGAGATGGAATCCCCCATTCAGGTTGCTGGAGGTTACAGAGTCTTATGATCAAGTCATGTTCTCAGGAGGAGGAGCTAAAGACTTTTAGCCCCACCCCTCATTAAATGTCCACCAATAAGGGTTGAGTTCTCCCATGAGGAGCATTCCCTTTCAAAATTATATTTAAGGCATTCAATATCTCCCTTAGGCATCTCTGGTTACTCAGTGAAACTACTGACCATCAATTTATTGCTTATTAGCTAACTTAATTAATGAATTGATTGTTAATTATCCAGAAACTCTATCTCTTGGGTTTTTCATTCATCACACTTGTCGGTATTGCACATTCCCACATTCCCACATCTATCATGTTCTCAGCCGGTAGGCTATTAGTTGACTCTTTTCCCCAGGTAACCTTGACTCCAGGCTTTTGCCAATTGAATCTTGGACAGGACTGAAACCTTGTCCCTTGGGCCAAGTTCCAGAGAGGAGTATCAGCCTCAACACAAACCAAAATAAGGGTTATATGCCCTAAGCTGTGGCACACTATTTCTGTGGAGGTCATATTGACCACTCCCAAAATGACTGAATCTGAGTCATACCCCTACCTACATACCTGCCAGTAGAATGTACTACTTACAAGCAGGTTATATTAACAATTGTGAAATATATTCCTACCTTGTGCAAAAAAAATTTCAAAAGGATTTACTGGAAGGATCCATGTAACATTAGCCTTTGACTGTCTCTCTAATAGCTTAAAATAACACAAATATTTGAAGAAAGTGCTGTCCTGTCGATTAACAATTGGAGCTAGTAGCAAATTGCTTCCTTTCACATATCTAGAAAATGGGAATAATGATATCTGAGAGGCAGCATGTCACAGTGAATTGTTGCTATGGCCTGGGAGTCAGGAAAATGTGTGTTTAAAAATGCCTCTGACACAAATGAATAGCTATACTTAACTGATATAAGGTATTGGGGTGTGAGGAGAGTGGAAAGTTAGTAACAGTGAAAATGTTTTGAAAAGAAAGAAAATAGAATAAATGAATTTTAAAAAAAAAGAGCAAAAGGAAACTCAGAAGGGAAACCAGACAGGGCACTATTGGAACTACCTTATTAAATTTGAAATGTACCCCCACCTCCAATCAAGTGGTATATAGTGGTGATTCGTGGTCTTATGCAGTCTTCTTTTTTTCTGTTCTACTTTATATCAGAGGATGTTCATTTTTGTCAAGTTCTTAATAAAAAAAGAAACTTTTAAAAAGAAAAGAAAAGATTCAAGCCCTTCTGAAAGAGTTCTATCCATGTTGGTCCCATAACCACCTCTCCAAACTTTGAATGACTCTCAACTGGCAGAACCTGAGAATATATTTACAACAAATATCTCTCCTTTGTGTAGTCCCAACATAGTCATAGCTGTATCCTATTTGCATGGAGGTACTTCTAAATGGCCAGGAACTCTGGATTAAATTGCTGATAGATTGCCAGCATGGGGCATCCCTCTCCTTCTAAAGCACTATCTATTTCAGGGCCCATCTTCCCTAAGGTTGATATCATAAGGTCCAAGAGCCCTGATCCAAAAGAAAGATGTGAGGCTGAATTGCAAAAACTATTCCAAGAAAGGTCAATTTATGCTACCAGTGCCCTTTGAAAATGGGCAAGCTCATTAAAGAGTGGAGAAACAGACAGTCCAAGTAGCCTTACTGGAGAGGCAACCACTGTGGCATGAATTGTCTGAGATGTTACCCTGATGGTCACAACTTTCTTGTGACCTTCTTGAATTGTCTCTGTGAGCCTACAAATCACCTACAGGCCCTCCAGAATGACAGAAGAGAAAGAGTCATTTTCCATGGTGTGCCCAGAAAATTTACATCTGGACTCACAAAGAGCCCTTACTGATGGGGTAAATCTGAAAACAAGGGCCTTTTCTAAAGTGCACCTGTAGCTATCTCTGAAAAAGCTCCTTATCACAGGCTCAGCACTTATTAAATCACTGACCCCTTGCTCCATGAGAACTCTACTAAACATTGCCATAAGACAACAGCTATGTAGGGAAGGGGCGTGTAGGCACCTGTGTTCTCCTCTGGCTGCTTCCCTGATGATCAGCATATGGGGAAAGGTTCTAAAAATAGTCACCCAAGGAATGCTGTCTTCAGGTACCTCAGACAATGCCACATTGTCACTCTCATGTCCAAGAGTCTCACATATCTGAAAGCAATACAAGCTGCCTAAAAGCACGAGTTCATTGGTATAATAAAATGTTTCAGCACTGGGAGATGGGCTTCTTTCTTTTTGAAAAAAATATCCTGGTTAACACCACACACACACACACACACACACACACACACACACACACACCCACACACAGAGGAAGGTGGCCCAATGTAGTTGAGCTGGCTAAGGAATGATGTGTCCACAGCTATCCACCATTTTAGTGCTGAATCAACCAGCTACATCGCTTTGTCCCACCAAATGGTCCATTGGATCATAATATGCTCATGCAAAGCACTAGAGATACAAATATGAAAAAGAACAGGCAGTCCCTGGTATTAACACACAATGTAGTAGGGGGAGTAAGACATGTATCAAGGGAGGTAATATTTGCAAAAAGTGTTTCGCACAATGCCTGGCACTTAATAGGTACTAAATGAATGCTTATTCTCTTCTTTTCCCCATGTATACAATTAAGTCTGGGGGTAGCTAGGTGGTAGATAAAGCAGAAGCCCTGGAGTCAAGAGGATCTGAGTTTAAATCTGACCTCAGACACTTAGTAGCTATGTGACCCTGGGCTAGTCACTTAATCTCAATTATCTTAAAAAAAAAAGTCTGATATAAGTTAGAAGGCAGTAGGAACATAGGAGCTATATTAAAAAAAAAAAAGTTGCAGCGTGGTAGAGTAGAATGAGCACTCCACCAGGAATCAAAGGAAAAGGGTTCAGATTCTAACTCTACTTCTTACTACCTTTATGACCTCACTCTTAACTTCTCTGCACCTCAGTTTTCTCCTCTATAAGAAAAATAGGTGGGGGGGACAGTTGAATTAGATAATCTCTCATAGGTCTAAGTCTCATGAGTCTATGAACCTATGAATTTAAGGAGAAATCATTTTCAGTTAGGGTGGGGAAGAGAAAGAGGCAGACCTAGGAAGGCTTCATACAGAAGGTGATACCTTCAAAGGAAGGTTTCAAAGGAAGAGAAATGTTTCAATAGATAGTAATATAACATGTGTGTTCCAAGTATAGTAAATGCCTAGAGGTGAGAGAGGGCGGGACAAGATCAGGAAACAACTAGCAATCTAGTTTTGCTAGAACATAGAATGTTGTGAAGGGGAAGCATGTGGGGGAAAGTCTGGAAAGTTATACCAGTGCCAGATTATTGAGGGTCTTTCATGCCAGATTAAAGAAGTTGCATTTTTATCCTATAAGCAATAGGATTATTGTGGCAGCAATGTGAAGGATGGGGAAATAGGAGGAAAATGTAAAGATAGGGAGAAGGCTAGTGACAAGTAAACCAGTTGGGACACCATCATAAGAATTCATATGAGAGCTGATGAGAGTTTGAACTAGTATTGGTAACATGAATGAAAAGGAGGGGAATGATGGGAAATAGCATTACTATTATTAAATTTAAATAAAATCAACAAGCATTTATTTAGCACCTACTATGTGCCAAACAATGCAAATACTATCCATTTTATCTTCACAACAACTCTGGGAAGTAGGTAGGTGCTATTATTATCCCCATGTATAAATGAGGAAACTGTGGCAACTAGAAAAAAATGACTTGCCCAGGGTCACACAGCTAGTAAATATCTGAGAGGCCACATTTGAACTCAGGTCTTCCTTACTCCAAGGTCAAGGCTCTACCTGCCTCTATTAAGAAGGTTTAAAAAAAAAAAGATTTGGCAAGTAATGACATGTAGAAGATGAAGAAGTGGGGAACCTTAGCCTATCTTCACTTGGGTCTTGACAAACTCCAAGATAATACTGAGATTCCATTTAAAACTCAAAGACAAACTAAATAAAAGTTAGGTATGTTCCAAGTTCTATCGCAAAGAATCACAAAGTTACGGAAGCTCCAACAAGTTAGATACATTTTCAGACTTCATCTAATTCAATCCTCATTTTTAACATTGAGACTTCACATAAAGACACTGAGTGCAGCCCTTCTCAAAGTATGATCTGCGCATCCCTGGGGGTTCCTGAGACCCTTTCCAGGGCTCCTAGAGGCCAAAACTGTTTTCATAATAGTTTTATGTTCAGTCATTTCAGTCATATCCTAAGACATTATTTGCCTATTAAAATATTACTACCTTTTCTAACTATATATATCAGTGTGAAGTCAGATTTTCTTCATTCACTTCATCCAAAACAATAAGTGATATCAGATTGAATGTAGAAGCAGATATTAAAATCCAGCTGTCTTCTACTATGCCAAACAGTAAAGAAATACACACAAAAAAATATAAAAACAATGCCACTCTTCTCACTATTTTTTTCGTTTTGGAAAACAGTTGGTTTTCATTAAAAAAATGTTATTTATGTGAATATATAATGAGTTGATTATTGTTATTTTAAAATAAATGAATTTTTAAAAATTATTCATTTTAATGTTTAATACAGTAAATATATAATTTATAATATAGTAAATATCAAATAATTCACATAAACAAAAGTTCTTTGGAGTCTTCAATAATTTTTAAGAATAAAAGGAGTCCTGAGGCCAAAAAGTTTTAGAATTACTGCTCTAATGATAGGAATCCCATACCTCCTTCAGTATGGGAAACCAATCCATTTCTGGAAAATTCTAAATATTAAGAAATTTATTCCTTTAAGTTGAAATTAGTTTCTCTGTGACTACTAATCATTGTTCTTATTTGTGATCTCAGGATCCATTCAGAATTCCTCTTCTACATAGCAGCCTTTCAAATACTTGAAGACAGTTATCATGCCTCACAGGCTTGACTCTTTCCCCAGGCGCAACGTCCCCAGCTCCTTCAACCGATTTTTATATGGGATGATCTCCATTTCCCTCAGAAAAGACATCTTCTTCTATTCTGGACCCACTCCAGTTTGTCAGTGTCTTTCCTAAAAAGTGCCAACTCAAAACCGAATATAATATTATAGATATGGTCTGACCAGGACAGAATACAGTGGGGCTATCACCTCCTGCTTCTATATATCATACCCCTATCACTCTAACTTAAGATAAAGGCAGCTTTTTTTTTTACTTCCATGTCACAATCCTGCTCATACTAAGCTTAAAAACCCAAGTTTTTTTCATATGAACTTTTTTCTGTCCATGCCTCCTATATGCTATAATTGTGCAGCTGATTGTAGAACTTTACTTCTATCCCTAAAAGATTTCATCTCATTAATTTTAGTCTATATCATCTTTGTCAGGGTCTTTTTGTATACTGACTGCCATCCATCTCTATCTTTTGTGCTAACTGCCAATTTCATTAACATGCCTGCTGTGCTCTCATCCAAGTCATTGATTAAACTGCTAAATATTTTTTAAAAGGTTGCTATTATGATATCAGAAAGATTAGATTACAAAGCAAAAAGCATTGAGAAATTTTTAAAAAGGTAATAGGTACATTGCAATGTAAAAAAATACAATAAAACAACAATACTAAAATTATATGTCCTAAACATTTAGTAATAAAATATGTAATAATGACAGAAATGAAAAAGGAAGTGGAAAGTATTATAACTGTAACTTAAAAATGCAAACATCCATTACTGGCATACAAGAGATAAGATAAAGAAGAAATAAATTACAAAACTAAACAAGATAACAAAAAAGATAGGACTAATTGGTATATTTAGAGAACTCAATGGAAGACAAGAGAATACATTCGTTTCAAGTAGGTTCAGAGAGTTCACAAAAACGAATCATATGCTAGAATATAAAGACATCTTAACAAATAGAAAAAGAAAGAAATTCCACATGCCACATTCTCACACCATAATTTAACACAATTAGAAATAAATTACAAAAGCAGAATTAAATGAGTCTCAACCGTACGAAAATTAGAGAATACTTAAGTAATGCTTGGGTCAGGGAGAAAATCCAGAGCACAAAACATTCTTTAAACAAAACAAAAAAACAAAAACAAAAACAAAGCAACAAACATAAAACCTAAACACAATTTATCAAAATGTATGGTATGCTGCCAAAATACAATATAAAGGGAAATTTATTGGTTTAAATGCTTATAGTAGCAAAAAAAAAAAAGACAAGGACAAATATAATAAGTTTCTACCCAAAGAACTTAGAAACAAAGCAGCTACCCTAAGCTTTTCAGTCGGAAAAAGTAAAATGGTAATTAAATAGCAGAAAGAAACAAGCAAAAACAATTCAACCGACAAACAAAAACAGTAATTGGTTCTCTGAAAAAAAAATACGGCATTTTATTGTCATCATTATTATTTCTATTCTTATTATTAATAGACTAGCAATTACTGTTAATAATAATAATAGTTTTCATTTTCATTGAACATTGTGATACAAAACATGCATTATCTCAGCTCTGTGATACAGCTATCAGCAGGTATTATTTCCTCCAGTTTCAGATAAGGAAATGAAGGCTTACAGAAGTAAGTGACTTACGCAATCTCATATAGATTGTAAATATCACAAAACAAGACTGGAATCCAGACTCAATGCCCTTTCAATCATGACAAAAAATTATCAGTTCAATTAATTAGAGGGTAAAAAAAATGGCAAAATTCAGAATCAGAATGGAGCTATAATTAAGATAAAACAAATTGTTTTAATTTACAATAATATGATTGCCTATATGCTAATCAATTTGAGAACCAAATGGAAATGGATGATTATTTTTAAAAATCCCAACTGATGCAATAAGCAATTCAATTCAGTGAATATATAAACATGCAAATCACTGTGCTAGGCACAAAAGACAAAATGAAAAAGTCCCTGCCCTTCAGAAACGTACATTCTACTGGAATTCACTACATTAGGAACAAATAGGAAAAAGCATCAAAGAATTTGTAAAACACAAACACACCTATACATACAAGTCGCATATTCAGATTTACTATAAAATTTTTCCAAATTCTCAGAGTCCTTGAATTACATAAACTGTTTTAAATACTTATAAAAAGTGTATTGTTGTCCAGGTCATTTGATGAGACACATATCTTTCCTCTGTTAAAACCTGATCAGAATTCAACAAAGAAGGAATATCACATGCCAAATCTCACTTATTAACACAGACACTAAAGTTACTAAACAGAATACAGTACATTGAAAACTTATCCACTATGATCAAGTAGGGTTTATTTCTGTAATTCAAGCCTGGTAAAACACAAGGAAAAAAATTAACAGAATATATCACATTAGCATGAAACTTAATACAAAACAAACCACATAAATAACAACAAAAAAAACCATATCATACGTATGTCATGAGGGTATGGCACATGCACTCAGCAACATAAATGGCTTCTCTCCATGTGGAAAGACTGGAAAGTCTTTGCCAGGAAAGTCATGATAATGGCTGGGAAGCACCTTAGTGAGACTAAAGGATGCACAGGTGTTCTGTCAATGGTTCTGGTTGGCTAACTACACAGTGAACATGAGGCTTTTTGACTAGCCATAGAGGCACTCAAAAGGCCTTGTTACCTCTCTTGCCTCAATGTGTTCTGCTGCTCTGATCATGAATTGACTCCATTGCTCATGGTTAGAGACCACACTGCAGAAAAAGAGGTGCTGGGGCCTTCTTCTCATAACGGTCCTTGGTCCTTGGCCTCTTCATTCAATCTTTCCCATTCTAGGATGTTATCTTGGTAGCATCAATGCAATATTAACCCTGAGTTAATGTAGGAACTGAGTTAAGAGTGAGACTATTGTGCCAAGGCCTGAAGTGTGTGTTGGGGGTTGGTAGAACAGGGAAATGATTGTACTTTGTTCTTGCTATATCTTTGAAATAAATGTCCCTTTATAAAAGCTAAATGATGTTAAATAGTTGATGGAACTGAGGGTGCAGGGAGTGTCTAGTCATTGGCATGCTACAATGAAGATAACAGCTCCTCCAATCTACCCCATCCCACAGCAGACTTGGAAATGCAAAGAAAAAACTATATGGCCCCTGAAGAGGGAAACTATTTCACCAAATGGAGAAGGTTCATGAAACCTAAACTTTGAAAGATAAGAGAGGATTTCCTGGACAGAACCAAACTCAGGGCTCCCTCTCAAGCAATCCTAGGTTTGAGAGTTCCAAGACCTAGCATTCTAGAGAGATATGAGAGAGCCGAAGCCTCAGGAACTCGAGAGTTCTGAGATCCAGAATACGTAGACTAGACTAATATGTGTGATGGGTTAAATCTAAAATAACTGAGGAAACAAAGGTTCAAGATTCCAAGTGTTATCAGTTTATTAAGCAATGCATGCCAATTGCACAATACAGAAACTGAACTAGACACATAATTGAACAGGAAGGGAACTGAGCTAGATTCAGAACTGAGTCACAAGATGACAACAGTGTGGTTCACTCAATTCTGACAATTCCCTCATATGAAATAAGGTTTGAGAATTAAGTGTGTGCCCAATCATAGAGGAATCCAAATGCTAGGCAGAAGAGGTTGAATTTTCTTCAGCAGATATTAGGAAGCTATGGAAGATTTTGGGGTGGAGTGACATGATGTATGAACATGGGGTGAATATGGAGTGAACATGAGGTGAACATGGAGTGAACATGAGGCTTTTTGACTGGCCATAAAGGCACTCAAAAGGCCTTGTTACCTCTCTTGCCTCAGTGTGTTCTGCTGCTCTGATCATGAATTGACTCCATTGCTCATGGTTAGAGACCATGCTGCAAAGAAAGAGGTGCTGGGGCCTTCTTCTCATATGCATTCTTCTATGCATAAGGAAATTTAGAATGGCAGTAATACTCAGGATGTTTTAGAGGAGGCAAAGAAAAGAGACAGGAAGGAGTCTATTGCAATAGTCCAAGCTGGTGGTAATGGAGGCTTTTACTAGATTGTAGTAATGAGAATAGGGACAGGGGACCTATATTTGGGACTTGGAAAAGCTGAAATTGACAGGTTACTGAATGAACATGAGAGGTAAGAGAGAAAGAAAAGTCAGAGATAATTTTAAGTTTATTAACATAGAAGAGAGGGTGAATAGTGATACCACTGAAATAAATGGTGATAACAAAGGAGGAAGTATAGAATGAAAGATGAACTCAGTTTGAGACATGCTGCATTTGAGGTAACAATGGAGTCTCCAAGTAAAAATATCCTGTAGGCAGTTGGAAATGTGGGTCCAGAAAATAATTTCTGATATTTATATGGCACTACTATACTATCTCATTTGATCCTCAGAACAACCCCATGGGCTTTGTTATCCCCCTTTCAGAAAGGAGGAAATGGATGATAAGAAGGTAAGTGCCTTTTCCAGCATCACACAGCTAGTAAGTGTCTCTGTTGGGAACGGAACCCCTGTTCAAATGAGATAATATCGGTAAAGAGCTTGGCACAGTGCTTGGTATGCAGAAAATGCCTAATAAATGCTCATTGCCTTCCTTTGATGGGTTTTATCTCTAAGTCCAGGGCTATATCTACCACATCATGCTGCCTTAGAGAAATTTTCATAGAACAAGTAATTGAAGTAATAAGAGTAAGGTTGCTAAGGAGGAGGGTAAAAAAAGGGAAGAAAAGAGGGCCAAGGACAGATATTTAGCAAAATAAAATTAATTTTATTATTAAAAATGAGGGAGTTGGACTAGAGAACCTCAGAGGTCCTTTACAGGTCTAGGCCTGTGATCTGATGATGATCCTAGCTAGCATACAGCTCTCTACAGTGATGACCTTGGACTCCTGTCATTGAAGCTAATAGGAAGGGCTAAAGATAATTGAGTGTGCTGTTAGGATCCCCTTGATATATCTGCAGGGCTGGCACAGAAGTATATATGGGAATGCTCAGGGCTGGGCAAAAGAGCATATACACAATTGCTGGCTAATAGATACAAAATATAATTAGAATAGCCCACATTTATTGTAATATTTTATAGTTTTCGCAACAACCTCATAAGGCAGGTGGTGCAAAGATTATTTATTCCTATTTCAAAGATGAGGAAACTGATGTTTAGAAAATGACCTGCCTTCAGTCATATAGCAAACAAGTATCAGAGTCCAGGATTGGCCTATTCCTCTGAATCTGTTTGACTTTCTTAAATCGTTCTCAATCATGAGAACCCCTAAACCTAGAAGTCACTTTGTGTTAGGACTAATATTTGGCAGCAGTATCTTCCCCCGCCCCCCATCCACAACAGGGGGAAGCCCAAGACCCTGCTCCTTTCCTACTTAGGGATTACCTTTACAAAGCTATCCTGGGGTCTAATTGATTCTGGCTTCTCCATCTCAGCTTCCCAGTCACCCAAGGTGGTAATGGAGGCCAATGGGGCCTTTCACTGGATTTCTGAAGCCTATGAGAGTTAATATGTCCTTCACCATATCCTGCCTGGATGACCAGATGCTTTTCTACAAAGACAGAAGAGAATTTAAGGGCCACTGTGTCTTTGTTGCATATCTTTTCTGTTTTAGGACAAGTTACTTCCTTTTGTTAATTACTCAATGTCTTATAAGTGCCTTGTTTCATCTAAATAGCAAAATTGAACTAAGAGTGTGTCAGCATTAGTGTGGCCTCCAATATGCACAAAACATGTAAGTAGCATTAATGAATTAAAGCCAATAGGTACATACACATGCTAACAGAAAAGATGGAGGCAGCCCAGAGATCCATAACCCCATTGTGACCAGAGTCACAACCAGAGAGAAGGACAGGAGGCAGTGAGGTAAATGTGAGGTAAACTTTCCCCATTTCTTAGTGATCCTTCGCTGTACTTCAGGGATAGCAAATTGGTTCTAAGAACAGGGACAGACCCCAATTTTCTTCCCAGAGTCTTCAGTTGTTTGTCATTATCTCTTTTGGGGGAGGTGAGAAGGGAAACTGTAACCGGGAAGTCACAGATCAGTGTGAGAAGTACTTCAACCATTCTGATGACACTGTTTGGCATAAGCCATTGTTCGTAGGCAACTGAGGGGCACCTCACCACGGAATGTGGGCAAGTTCACCATGACTGGATTTCAGAGACTAGGGTTATCTCTTGAGGATTAACTGACTGCCTGAGAATTAGTCAATATTTCTATGTTTGATAGAAGAGATAGGTTTGGGGTGGAGCCAAGATGGCGGCGTAGAAGCAGCAAGGTTCTGCAGTTCCCACGTAGCCACCTCAAATACCCATAAAATATGACTCTAAACAAATTTTAGGGCTCCAAAACTCACATAAAAATACAGAAAAACACACTTCCCGCTGAAGGTAGCTTGGCACAAAGGGCTCATCACAGCACACTGGGAACTAAAACCAGCCCGGTTTTAGTTTAGCAGCGTGGCCCTAGGGGTGGCCAGGAGGAGCCCCAGCTGGAGCTTCAGGAGAGTAGATCTGTGGCAGCTGTGGCGGTTTCCAGAATTATCAAGCCATAAGAAACAAGGACTAAGTGAAAGGTCAGTGAAACTCAGCTAAACTTGGGGGAGAAAAGTGGTCCAGCCAAACTGCCTCCAGGGCAAGGAAGCAGCAGAAGTGGAGGCCCTGCAGCTACCTCCATATGGCTGCTTCAGAGCTCTTGGCCTGCAGACTTCAGGAGGGCCAAGCGAACGTTCAGAGGCTAAGTGTTCTTGCATTGAGCAGCCTGGATCCAGATTGTGGTCTTGAGTGGTGGTCCTGGAGTGTGTTTTCAGTGAGCCAAACCTGATAGGGGCTGCAGCAGCCTCCCAATAACTCCGGAACTGTGAAAACCCCAGTGATTTGGGACAGAGCTTTTCCCCCTGGAAGCAGAGTTCCACAGAGCAAAAAAATCAAGTACTTTCACTGGCAACATGAGCAGGCAAAGGAAGAAAAGTAAGAACAGCAACCGAACTCTAGAATCCTTTTTTGGGGACAAAAAGGATCAAAACATGGAATGGGATGAAGACAACACAGTCAGAACTCCCGCACCAAAAGCTTCCAAGCAATATGAAGACTTCCTAAAAGCCATAGATCAGCTTAAGAAGGATTTTGAAAACCAAATAAGAGAAGTGGAGGAAAAATTGGGAAGAGAAATGAGAATGATGCAAAAAAATCATGAAAAGAGAGTCAACAACCTGACTGAAGAAAATAACACCTTAAAAATAGATTAACTCAAATGGCAAAAGAGACCCAAAAAGCCAATGAGGAGAAGAATGCCTTAAAAAGTCAAATTTGCCAGATGGAAAAAGAAGCTCAAAAGCTTTCTGAAGAGGATAATTCCTTCAGAATTAGAGTGGAGCAAATGGAAGCAAATG
>JAQQSU010008747.1:0-12866 GCA_028627135.1 Pseudochirops cupreus
ATAATGTTGTGAATATTATAATGTTTTGAATGTCTTGATTTGTAATGAAATAAACAGAGTGTTCACTATATTTTGTAATCTGAACTCTAAAAGCTGTTCACAGTAGCATTCCTTTGGGAATCTGCTGGTGCATGGCATTACACCTATTCTCCAATGAGGATACCTACTGTATTTCCAGCTTTTCATTTAAGCATATGCAGCATGACTGTTTGGTAATAGCCATTGTCTTCTAGTGCTACAGTAATTCATATTAGGATGCTACACACACCATGGCTGTTACATGTGGGACAGACCTTATAACAATAGCGAGTATTTATATAGTGACTATAGACTTGTGGAACATGCTGCAAATATTATTCATTTGATCTTCACAAAATCCTGGGAAATAGATGCAATTATTATTATTCCCACTTTATAGATGAGGAAATTTAAGTTGGCTAAGTGGCTTTACAAATATCATCTCATTAGATCTTATGCACCTATAACAATACGTGCAATTATTATTATACCCATTCTACAGATGAGGAAACTAAGATTGGCTTCCCCAGCATCAAAAAGCTAGTAGTTTCCTTAAACTTGGCTATTTAACTAATCAAAGAACCAATCAACAAGCATGCATTAGTGCTTTCTATGTGCCAGGTATTGCCCTAGGTACTTGGCATACAAAGGAAAAAAATAAAATACTTCTTGCCTTCAAAAAAATTGCTTTCCATGGGAGAAGACACCATGCCCAGAAAGGCTTGTGTTCAGAGGGCTTACCTGAATGCGGTTATGGTCCATGCCATGTGCTCCAGCTTGCCTTATTCACTGAAGCAATTCTCATTTTGGTTTTGAAAGACATCTTGAGAACATGGAGTCAGCCAGATTCCTCAATGGCCCTTCTTCTTCATAAACATTTCTCATCACTTGATTTGTTGGCGGCTCCTTTAGTCACCTTGGATTAACTTCACTTTAGTGCATCATCACATTTTTATAATCCAGGATGACATGAACAAAATGGCACCTTTGAGACTTACCTCACCAGCATTCACTATCAGGGCATCATTCAGTCATCCTGAAACAACAACAGCAACAACAGCAACATCCTAGGGTCAAGTGTAGACAAATGCTAACTGTCCTGTGCCTTGTTCATTCTCAGTCCTATCTTCCTTGATGCCTCTAGCTAGAAGTGATCTCATCCTCCATGAGTGCTTTTATGAGCCCACCATAGCTACAATAATGATAACTGACATTTTAAATGATGCTTTCAGGTTTATAACAAAATAAATAGAGAACTAGCCTTGAAGCCAGGCAGACCTGGGTTCAGGTCCCACCTTTGACACATACTATGTGACCTTGGGAATTTGCTAGGAAACTCTCTGAAACTAAGTTTCAGGGAAAGTGTAAATCTACCTTGGTAGAGAGAGTTTCCTCACCTGGGAGTTCCCTATAACCAGCAACATCACAGTCTCAGTCCCTATCACTATCATTCCAAGTTTGTATTAAAGGCAGATGAACCTAATATCTCTTGTAAAGTGTTTTGCAAACCTTATAATGCTGTTTAAATGGTAATTAGTGATATTATACCATCCAATAAAGTATAGAATGTGTTGGGCTAAGGGGTGCCCAACTTGATAGATAGATAACTGCTTGTGGAAGGCAAAAGAAACTTACAGCTATTGAATAGGATATGATAATTCTAATTATCCTGGACTATGAAACTGTTGGCATGATCTCTTAATGAGGGTAATTGACCAACACATATTTATTAATTCTTAATTAATTCATTGATACTTCTTAATCAGTAAGTATTTATACCTATAATGGGATGGATTGTATTTGGTGTGGTGGTAGATCTGGTCCCTAGGGGTTCATAGTGAAAATTGAATATTATGTGTGCCTCTCACAGGAAGGAAATGGAGGATTTGTATTGTGGTTGAAGGAACTGAGATGATTCAAAGACTAATGTTGTTATAAAGGTTAAGAGGGTATATTCTGAGTCAGTGAGCAAGTAAAGGAGTGTTTGGGCAAAAGTCCCTAATGGTGACTCTGGCTACCAGAGTGTGAGGGTTTGGAACCCAAATGTAAGGAGAGTGAGTCCTGGGGTTGGGTGGATGTGAGTGTACTCCACTGTGGCTCAAATTCAAAACTAGGGGTACAGCACAACCCTGGGATAGAAAGGCCTCCCATGCACAAACATCAGCATTTGAGGATCAATGAAGACTGAGTCCTAAAAAAGTGCTAAATTGAATTGTAAAGTTCTGAACCCCCAGTAGCCTTGGCAGGGGAAAAGAGAATGCCAGGGTGGGTTTAGGAGTCTGAGGAAGTCAATCTAGAGTTTAAGGAGTGAGATCAATGCATCTATAATTGAATGTCTCAATGATGCTAAATGAAGCCAAATCAATTGGAGAACAAGTCATAGTATGATAAAAAATGGTGGATTCTGCCCAAGGCAACACTGCCAACTCTGTGCCAGTACTGAGAGATATCCACGAACAGGGAGAAGGATAAAATCATGGGTCTGGAGCTAGAAAAGACATCTAATCCAATCTAAGACACCTAAAGCCATATAATCCTATTGCTGCATTCTTACAGATGAGGAAACTGACAGCCAGAGAGGCAAAGTGATTTGCCTGAGATGACTCAGGCAGTAAGTGTCAAAGGCAGAATTTGAACACAGGTCCTCTGACTTCAGGACCAGTGCCCAACTTATTGGGGGTGGAGTAGTGGGAGCCAAGGCTTGAGAAAGGAAAAGAGAAGACAATCCAAAGACCAGAGATGAGTTGTTTGCTAGACAGAATTCAAAGCTGAAGGAATAAATGAAAAATTAGGAGGCTAAAAATTCAGGGAAGCAGAGTTAACACTTTGTCCAAACTCAAGTGTGGCTCTTTTTACTCTGGAACTATGTATTCCCTGCTCCCTTTCTGTCAGGTAGCCTCAATATCCTACATTGTACTGGGTGGGGTCTGACTACCTTCTCCTGATTCAGCACCCCTGGCAGTCTTAGGTCCATAAAGAAGATGGGAAAGTAAGAAAGTGTCAGGAAAATAGTAGAAAAAAATAAATGAGAGATTAGAACTAATAAAGTCCCTGGAGGTTTTCTAAGAGGTTCCCCAAAACTATACTCTTTTTTAAAAATTTATTTTATTTTGATTTTTTTGGTCTTTATTAATTTGTTTGCTTACTTTTAGTTTACAAGATTCTGTTCCACAATCCCTTGAGTTTCAAATTTTCACCCTTCTCTCTCCTCCCCCATCTCCCATGACAGCATGCAATCAAGTATAGGATCTATAAATACTTTCACATTAGACATTAGTCAGGTTATAAGAAGGGTTGTAACAGATGGAATGAACAATGGGAAAGAGGAAACAAAACCAAACAAGAAAAAGAAAGAAAGCAGGTAGTTTGCTTCAGTCTGCATTCAAACTCTGTAGTTCTTTCTCTGAATATAGACATCTCTCTCCATCATGAGTCTTTTGGAGTTGTCTTATAACCCTGCATTGCTGAGAGGAGTCCAGTCTATCACCCAAATCTATACTCTTCTCAGATGTACTTAAATAGCAAACTATTAATTAGATGGAGAAAATGGAAGGGTGCCATTATGTGCTGCTGCTGATACCCTTAAATTTCAGAATGGTTTGAACCAACATTTTGGACAAATAAGAGGAAGAATTCTCTGTATAATAGAATACGAGTTCTTTTAGTTTGTCAATCTCTCAGTGTTCTAAGTGATGGAAGGCAGTGGCACTGGTGTAGGAATGCCATCATCACATTTTTCTGTTTGAATCACCAAGCTCAGGTCATGAAACAAGGTGAATTCAAAGCAGAATCCATTAACATTGCACTTCCATGCCCTGTTGTCTTTAGTTCTTCTTGTTGTTATTGAGGATTTTTTTAGGTATGTCTCACTCTTTTCGATCCCATTCCGAGTTTTCTTGGCAAAGATATCGAAGTGGTTTGTCATTTCCTTCTTCAGCTCATTTTACAGATGAAAAATGGAGGCAAACAGGATAAAGTGTCTGAGGATGGGTTTGAACTCAGGGAGATGAGTCTTCCTGACTTTAAGCCTGACACTCTATCCATTGTGTCACTTAGCTGCCTGCTAGGCAGTTTCCTTAGAGTGGAAGCCCACAAAGTGCAGGGCCAGGAGGCTGTAAACAGCCCAGTTGTAGCTACAAAAAAACTGCCAGTCTCCGCCTAGAAACAGTAAGACTGATGCCATCTTAGCCAGCAAGAGAGACTTTGTGGTGTTGGTGATTCTCATTGGCTAATCCCCTTCCTGAAGTTTGCTGGAAAAATAGTGGAAGATAGAGAAAGTAAATACAGAACTTTCTCTTAGAGTTGATCTTAATGGCCTTTGGGTTCTTTCTGGTTTAAAATCTATGATCCTATGACCTCTGCCCTTGTTTGTGAGGTGGTATATTTTGTTTTGGGTTAGCACTCCAGTCAGTGATCTGTTTTCCCAGAAGGTGGCAATTATTGGAGGAAGTTTCTTCTGTTTTGGGGAGCCAGAAGGGAGATGGGAGGTTGTGTGCAATTGGTCATGCTACCAGAGATGACCACTACTGATAAGAAATTGCTTCATTGGCTAGACCACCCATGGGAGTGTAAGTTAGCTCCACTCCTCCCTTATTTGGGTGTGAGAGCTAGAAGAAGGAAGTAATACCTTGCCAAGTCACACCAACCACAGGATGGGTGATACTAGTCTTTGCCATCTTCCTATAAATTTTGTCTTTTTCAGAGTGAATGTGAGGGTGATTATCCATTCTGGCTGCTTTGTCTACTGCTTAGCACAACTGAGACTTCCTAATAGACTCCCAGTCATGACCTTACAGACTAAGGGGAAGTCAATTTTCATCCATAGGCATCAACTGGTGATGAATCGGTCAGTTCAGGATCCATCTCTGAATCCTTCCAGGAATATACAGATACACCATGGATAAGTAGAGATCAAGAATGGAATTCTGTTCTTTGGTTTTATACAATTCAATTCAGCAAACATTTATTGGAGATTTACTATGGACAGATACTAGGTATTGGGTATATATTGGATATATAGGCATTGGGGATACTAAAGAAGATTACAATCGTCTAGGTAAAATAAAGAATAAACCCATCTCCCCTGGATGAGAGACCATGATATTGGCTCTGAAAGAAACTCACAATGCAAATGAAGCGGGGTCTTATCACTAGATAGGGAGTTCTGTGGCAGAAGAGATCAAAACACAAACTTCCCTAGGGCTTTACTCTGTAAAACTTACTAGTAGGCCAGAATTGGAGTCAAGGTCTTAATGCATAGCACAGAAGGACATCTTGTTATAGTTGCTTTTGTATTGGGCTTCTGAGAGGCAAGAGTCAACTTGCTCACATCACAGAGATAGTCCTAGGATGTGACCCATGCATAAAGAATCAATAAGCATCCCCCAATGTTACTTTTAGTTGTCCAGCATCAGCTGGGCAAGGATTAACTGCCAAACCAATGGAAGTTAAAATGTGTGTTGCACAATGGAGAGTGAGATGAGTATGGAAATGTGGAACAGAGATAGCAAAGCAATAACTAGGGAACAAGACTGAGAGTTAAACTCGAGTGTCAAAGAGAGGATCCACTGCACCAATAAAGAAAGAAGACAGAGTTCAGAATGAGTTGAATACTTATTCACAGTTAGACAGAAATCAAAGCCAAGATGAAAATGAAGTGTGAAGAATGAATTGGAGATCAGGTCAAATCAAACCCACAGCAGAGGTAGCCACTAAATGCCAGTTTGCAGCACTCAGCACATATTCCAGCATGGTGTCCTTTGATGGAGGACTGTCAGCAGATAAAAACCACACCTCCTTTTTCTTCTTAAAGGTTAAGAGCTGTCATAGCCTGAGATGTGCTACATTAAGTTCCATGACTGTTACCTGGCACGAAGATCTCTTCTGTGCCTAAGCAGAGACCTACCCCTGAAGGGACAGCTCCAACTTGCTGTCAGCAAGTTGTATGTGCTTATGTGTTACTTCAGAATGCCATCAAATGAAAACAAAGCAAACCATTACTTGGTCTGTGCATCTCTCAGACTGGCAACTCAAACTGCTTTGCCTGCTAAGGTCATCTTGCTCTAGGCAGTGTTCATTAGGAGCAGATGCAGTAGAGGAAAGTGCTATGTTGATCAAACGTAGGCTCACCTGCCAGGCAGCATATGCTCAGCTCCTATCAGACCCAATGGTTTTTAGCAGAATGGAGACAGATGCTCATCTAACCTTCTGCACGATTGGAAGAGATCGTGTCACAGAGCCCTTGATTCTGGAATCCTTTGCAGAGAAAAGAGCTCACAAGTGATGCCATTGGTTTTAGATGGATGGTCCTTTATGCCATTTCCCAAAGACCAGAACTGGTCTGTGGCAGAATGTTTTCAGACCCATAAATAGCATAATATTTCATAACAGAGAATCAGTAACACTTTAAGGTATTATATGTCATATATTGTAAATCTTTAGAGGTCTATAGCACCCCCAACAAGGCAGATGGGTACCTATTGGCCAGATAAAATAGTGGCTATTACAGACCTGCCCAATGTGCTCGTTTTATTTTTAAATAATGTCTTAGGGCGTTGACTCAGAATACTTGGTTTCAAGACCTTGCTCCACTAGCTAAACGTGTACCCTTAGATAAATTACTTAAACTCTCTGGTTTTTTCTAATACACAGAAAGGGTTTGAAAATAACACACACATACATAATGGGTGAGCCAAAATAACAACCAAGGTGTGGGAAGAAATGGTGACAGCAAAGGTTAAAATAATAAACAGAAAATATTAAATAGACACACAAATGAGGATGGAGTAAGGCTGTACTGACAAATATTTAACAACCAGCTCTGGTGGGGGTAGGGCTTGGGGGTGGAGTAGAGAATGTATCCATGACACACTTTTAAATTGAATCTAAACTAAACATTTTCTCCACCACTTTCTTGTCTCCACAAAACAATAAACCAAGTCCTGCTTTGAGCCATTTGGCAATTTCAGAGGGGTAAATGCTCACACTGAAAAGTTAACAATTTGCTTTCACAAACCAGTTGGAACTGGTTGAGTATATGCCTGAATGAAAGCCACTGGTGCCTCAGTGGTCAGAGTACTAAACCTAGAGTCAGGGAGAACTGAGTTCAGATCTAGCTTCAGACACTTATGAGCTGTGTGATCCTGGGTAAATCACTTAACTTCTGCCTACATTTTCTCATCTGTGAAATGGGGATAAAATCACAACTTTTTCCAGGGTTGTTGTGAAAACAAAGTTACTAATGTTTGCAAATATTATGCAATATACTATTATGCAAATACAATGCAAACGTTGTGCAAACATGTTCTATACTTCTTGTTGCCCAGGTCAAATTTGAGTTCAGATCTTCCTGACTCAAGGTCCAACACTCTAGCAACTGTATCACCCACCTACCCATGGTTTGGAGAACTCTGAGATCTTTCAGAAGGGACAGCAATGTCTTGAAAGAACCTAGTCCTGGGGGGAACGGCAGGGGGAGAGCAAGAAGAGAATTCCATCAACCTAAACAATTAGACTTCTTTCAATGTAGGTCCCAGAAAATTCTCTTCTTGCCTGGTATACATCAACCAGTTTTCAATGTGAATAACTAGTCACAGAAATTCTTTGGACCCCTTAAAATCTCCCCTGCCAGGCTTCCTAGACCAGAAAGGCTTATTGCTGCCTTCCACTAGCTAGTTAACCCCAGTAAGGATTAGTTGACCGATTTCACTCTTCACTGAAATGTCAAAAAGACATTTCAGGTCTTCACTACTTACTTCTTCCAAGAGCTCACCTGGATGAATAGTTCTATGATGGAGAGTAATGAAGGAGGCAGATTCAGGTCCTCTTCACTGTAAGTTATCACTTAATGGAGTAGATAGGCTAACCTCCAAACAAGCAGTATCCAGAAAAGAATGCTGGGGGTGCTGAGGGTTTTGGAGACCTGGCCACACAATGATCAGTTAAAGGAAACGTTCTTTTTTCACTTGATGAAGAGAAGGCTTAGTGGGGACCTTTGAAAGGCTTCCATGTGGAAGATGGATTGTACTGGCTTTCTCAGTTGCAAAGGGACCAACAACTAGAAACAATGCACAGAAGTTTTTGAAGGGAGATTTTAGTTAGTTATTAGGTCAATAAGCATTTTTTTAAGTGTGTACCATGTGCCAGGAATGTGTTAGGTGTGAGGATGCAAATATACAGAGAGAAAGAGAGAGAGAGAGAGAGAGAGAGAGAGAGAGAGAGAGAGAGAGAGAGAAATTACTGCCCCCAAGGAGCTTCCCTTTCACTGAAGAAAAATGACATAAACACATAAGTATATACAAAATATCTGCCCACTATTTTCATAGGGCAAGAAATGGTCAACACCTAGGGTGGGGAGAGAGGCTTAGCACAGACGGTGACATGATTTGAACCCTGAATGGAAGCAGCAGAGGTGGGGACTGAGAATTCTAGGTATGGACAAAGAAAAGTAGGAGAGAAATACTTAGCACCAGGCACTTTACAATTATTATCTTCTTTAATCCTTATTACAACACAGGGAAGTAGGTGCAATTATTATCCTCATTCTACAGATGAGGAAACTGAGGCAGACATAGAATAAGTTAGTTGCCTAGGGTCACGTAGCTGGTAAATGTCCAAGGTCATATTTGAACTCAGGTCCTCCTTATTTCAGGCCCAGAGCTCTATCCATTGTATCATTTAACTGCTCAACCTAACGTGGACCTTTTGATGTTCAAAGGAAGATCTTGACTTCTTTAGGCTTCAGGCAGAATCCTGGGTGATAGTGGAGAGAAGAGAGCCCAGCATATGGGGTAATGGGTGGTTCACATATCTTCCCAAGGTATGTCTGGACATCAAGAGGGTAGGGTAGAAGAAAGAGCTAAGGATGACTCTGAGTTTACGAATCTGGATGACTAGAGGGATAGCATTGCCTTTATCTGAAATATGGAAGTTAAGAATAAGAGTCAATTTTGAGGAAAAGATAATGAGTTACACTTTGGACATCTTAAGGTTGAAATGTCTATAGTGCATCTTAATGGAGCTGTCCAGCAGGTAGTAGGTGATGTGAGCCTGGAGCTAAGGAGATAGCATAGGACTGCAGTATATATCGATCTGGACGTCATCTGCGTAGGGGGTAATATTTAAAACCATGGGGACTGATGAGATAGAAAAGAGAGAATAGAAAGAGAAAAGTGGAGAACACAACTCCGGGATACTATGGTATGTAAACACACACACACACACACACACACACACACACACACACAGCATAGACAGAATGTAGATGATGTCCAAGATGTGCATTGCTCTTTTTGAGCCAAGGAGGCTGAGAGGGAGCTACTGGCTAATGTCTAATGGACAGGAGAACCAGGAGAGAGAAGTGTCATGAAAACTCAGGGAGGGAAGGACAGTCAACGAGGAGATCAACAACGTCAAAAGGTGCAGAGAGGTCAAGAAGGCTGAACACTGAGAAAAGGTTATTATAATTCACAATGAGAAGATTCTGACTTTGGTGAAAACAGTTTTAATTGAATGCTGGGGTCATAAGTCAGATTGTAAAGGGATTGCAAATTGAGTGCAAGGTAAGGAAATGAAGGCAAGGAATGTAGTAGCATTTTCAAGACTGTGAAGGAATTTGATGTGGCATTAGAGAGATGGATGATAGCTTGAAGGGATGTCAAGGTCAGGTGATGGTATTTATTTAAGATGGGGAGGGACAGCTAAGTGGCATAGTAGATAAAGCACTGACCCTGAGGTCAAGAAGATCTGAGTTCAAATCCAGCCTCAGACACTTACTAGCTATGTGACCCTATGCAAGTTGTGTGACCCTGATTTCCCCCCCCCCCCAATAAAAAGATATGGGAGTTCTCTAGTTATGTTTGCAGGTAGCAAGGAAGGAGTCAGTGGTTAAAGAGAATTTAAGCTTGTTTTGTGGTAGCAAAGAAATAGAAAGTAAAGGAAACTCCCTCAATCAGGGAGTGACTGAATCAATTATACTATATGAATAATGGCATATTTTATGTTATTAAAAATCAAAGTAATTTCAGGAAAAACTGAGAAGACTTGTATGAATTGATACAGAATGAAGTTGGCAGAACCAAGAAGAATTGTACAATAACATTATGAAAACTAACAACTTTGAAAGACTTAAAAACTCGGATCAATGCAACAAACCACCAACAATTCTGGAAGACTTATGATAAATCTTGCTACCTACTTCCTGAATGAGAGACAATGGACTCAGAGTGCACATTGAGGGATGTGACTAGAGGGATAGTGTTGCCCTGATTGAACCATGGCCAATGGGGAAAATTCTTTTGCTTGACCATACACATTTATTATGAAAGTTTTGTTTTTCTTTCCTTCTTAATTGGGAAGAAGTAGGAAGGAGAAAAAATAGATTTTTGTTATTTGAAAAAAAAACTAATTTAATTTTTAAAATAAGGCACTGAGTTTAGTGAGAAAAAAGGGGAGTGATTGAAGATTAGAAGGAGGATGAATAAATGATTTGTTCAGCCATGACAAATCATGAAGACTCATCTGTTAATATGTAAGGGGGTTGGGAGCTGTGTTGGTGGAGTCAGTAACCACATCCATGAAATCATAGTTTTCAAAGTCCATCACTCTTCCTGGAAGAGCTTGTAAATAACCTAGAATGAGACTATATTTATCTACAAGAGGATATTGGGAAAAGACAAAGATCACCTTCCCAACAATAGAAAGCATGGTACAGTGGGAAAAGCAAAAGCTTTGGAGTCAAAGGGCCTGTGTTCAAATTTGGCTTCTGGTGCTTCCTGTGTGAGTTTGGGCAAGTCACCTGACCTTTATAGGTCTCAGTTTTTTCATCTGCAAAATGGGGAGGGAGCTTGGGGATGAGATGATCACTTGTAAGGGTGTTAGACGTCATCAGCTGCTGGGGGTGCACCACGACAGCCTGGGGACGGGGTAGAGGCCCGCGCATGTCTCAATGAAGAAGGCATGATCACACGAGATGTCTCCTTATCTTCAGGGCTGTACGTGAGTGGCTCACTGGGCGATGACGGCCCTCTGAGGCGGGAATCAAAAGCTAGGGTATAAAAAGGGGAACCGCGTGCGTGTAGCTCTCTCTGTTCCTGTATACGCTGCAGTAAACATCTTTACCGTTTGCCCAAGTCCTGGGTGCTCTGTGGGGGGTAGTTCTTCAAGCTAGTCTTGATGCCGGTGACGACCGAAGCCTGAGAGGAGGAAAACAGCTGGAAGAGGTAAGCAATAGAATAGGGTCCCCAGAGTCCAAGTTGGGGGACACTCTACAATCACTAAAGTCTTTTCTACCTCTAGATCTATCATCCCATAAGACAAAGTACATCCACTCAGGCTCTTCTTGTTGGCATGTGCAGAAATAAACTAGAAGGTGTTAGAAAACAGAGGGTGTTGGGGAGAATACAAAAGAACATGAGAATACTTTATGTAAAAGCCATTGTTATCGATTCTGTGTTTTCTGTGTCCTTTTAATTTTTGTGTCTTTAATTAATGTAACCCTGGAAAGAATGCTGGATTAGAATCTGAAGCACTAGATTCAAATCCCAGTCCTACTACTTACTCTTTTTTTTTTTTTTTTTGCTTTTTGGAGAGCAATTGGGGTTAAGTGACTTCCTACTACTTACTCTTGGCCTCAGTTTCTTCATCTGTAAAATGAGAGGGTTGGGCTAGGTAGAAGGCTTCCTTCCCAACTCTATGGTCCTTAAGAATTTTTCACAGCACAAGAAGGAAGGCCTAGTTTTGAAGCTGTAATCACATAATAAAGATCACTTAGGGGAGTGCACAAGAAGAGATGGTTCTCACTCTGTTCCTACCATTTAATTCAGCTCATGGAACAAACCCCCATCCTTAGTGGCAGTCACATGATAAAGACTGCCTGCATCGCAATGGCCTACTCCACTGGAAATTTGTTTATTTGGTAATTCACAAAGGACCAGTAGACCCTTTCTGACATTTTGGCTCGGAAGGTAGGGGCAGGGGTTATACTGAGAATGCTAATGAGAACCCTGTCATCTTTGGGGGATCAATAGAACCCATGCTGCCTCCCAGAGAAGGACCACTGCTTCTAACTGAGGCTTCAAAGGCCTCCCATAGGTTGGCCACAAATCACCACAAGAATCCAAAGTTCCAACAGATTCTCCTACTCTCTTTGTCTTTTCTCCTGAAATGAAAATGTTCCTAAATATCTATCCCCTCAAACCCAAGGAAGTTATCTGCCAAGAGCAGGCTGGTCAGGGGTAGGAGAGGATGATGCTCATTTTAGAGGTATCCCAGCATTGGCTTTTAGATCACTTTTAATGGTATTAATTTGAATTTTTCAAATGTATTGATTTTTCCCAGCTGGTCTGTTTTACCTAGAGCATAGAAGCTGCAGTGTATTTTCAGCATCTAATTACGAATACCTGGGGTTTGCAAAGCTTATTCTCACCTGATTCCCACAACAACTCTAAGGAAGGGCAGTGTTCTCAAGATCACAGAATATTGGAGTTGCAGTTAGAAGTGACCTCAGGTGCTGTCTAGGTCATGAGAAGTCATTTTTATTCTTTATGTATAAATGTGTAGATACATGTATATGTACACATTTTACACTGCATATATGCATACAATATATGTATAGGCATGTGCATGTAAGCATATATACATATGTATATAATGCATTGCAAACATGTAAAACCCATTAATATATTATAAATATGTGTTAATATAGTATATTAATATATTATAAATATATGTGTTAATATATTGTATTAAATATTATAAATATGTTAATATATTATATTATTATACACATAATATATGTGTTAATATATTATATTAATGTATTATAAATATATGTGTTAATATATTATATT
>JAQQSU010008748.1:0-12866 GCA_028627135.1 Pseudochirops cupreus
TTTGTTTCCATTTGCTCTACTCTAATTCTGAAGGAATTATTCTCTTCAGAAAGCTTTTGAGATTCTTTTTCCATCTGGCAAATTCAACTTTTTAAGGCATTCTTCTCCTCATTGGCTGTTTGGGCCTCTTTTGCCATTTGAATTAATCTATTTTTTAAGGTGTTATTTTCTTCAGTCAGGTTGTTGACTCTCTTTTCGTGATTTTCTTGCATCATTCTCATTTCTCTTCCCAATTTTTCCTCCACTTCCCTCTCTTATATGGTTTTCAAAATCCTTCTTAAGCTCCTCTATGGCCTGTAACAAGCTTACATTTTTCTTGGAAGCTTTTAGTTTAGGAGTTCTGACTGTGTTGTCTTACTCCTGTTCCATGCTTTGATCTTTTTTGTCCCCAAAAAAGGAATCTAAAGTTGGATTGCTGAGCTTGCTTTGCTTCCTTTGCCTTCTCATGTTGCCAGTCAATTAATTCGATTTTTGAGCCACAGTAGAACTCTGCTTTCAGAAGGGAGAGCTTTGTCCCAAATCATTGGGGTTTTCGCAGCTGCTAGAGCTATTAGGAGGCCACTGTTTCTGCAGCCCCCACCAGTTTTGGCTTACTGAAAACGCACCTCAGGACTACCACCCAAGACCACAATCCCAATCCAGGCAGGTTAAGGTAAGAGCACTTAGCCTCTGAATGATCACTTGGCCCCCCTGCAATCTGCAGGCCCCAAGCTCTGAAGCAGCCACATGGAGATGACCACAGTGCTGCTGCTTCTGCTGCTTTCTTGCCCTGGGGGTGGATGGCCGGACCCACTCCTTTCCCCCAAATTTAGCTGAGTTCCACTGACCTTTCACTTTGTCCTTGTTTCTTATGGGTTCATAATTCTGGAAACTGCCACAGCTGCCAGTGATCCACTCTGGAGTGCTCCAGCTGCAGCTTGTCTTGCCCTCCCTGGGGCTAAGCCACGGTTTCAGGCTGGGCTGGGCTTGGCTCCCAGCACTCTGCAATGAGTTCTTCCCATCCTATCTGCTGGGCTGCCCCCAGCGGGAGACATGTTTTTCTGTAATTTTGTCGGTTCCATAGCTCTAAAATTTGTTTAGAGTCATATTTTATAGGTATTTGAGGTGGTTATGGTGGGAGCTGCGTAGTTCTCCTGCTTCTATGCCACCATCTTGACTCCGCCCCCACTCCATTTTAATTTTTATGGAATTCCGTGAGCTTTTGGACCTCCTTTTTATTTGGCCAATTCTGCTTTTTAAGGCATTCTTCTCTTCATTGACTTTTTGGATCTCTTTTGCCATTTTGGTTAGTCTATTTTTTATATAGTTATTTTCTTCCGTATTTTGGGGAGGTCTCCTTTAGCAAGCTGTTGACTCGTTTTTCATGATTTTCTTGCATCACTCTCATTTCTCTACCCAATTTTTCCTTTACTTCTCTTACTTGATTTTAAAAATCCTTTTTGAGCTCTTCCATGGTTTGAGACCAATTTGTATTTTTCTTGGAGGCTTCGGATGTAGGAGTTTTGACTTTGTTGTCTTCTTCTTCTTCTTGTATGTTTTAATCTTCCTTGTCACCAAAGTAAAAGTCTATGGTCTGATTTTTTTCCCCACTGTTTGATCATTTTCCCAGTCAATTACTTCACATTTTAGCTCTTTGTTAAGGTAGCACTCTGTTTCCAATATAGAGGGTGTGCTGTCCCAAACTTCAGGAGTTTTGTGCAGGTGTTTTCAGGGATATTTCTTGAGACCTGTAAATATTCAGTTCTTCCAAGATTGTATGATGAAAGAAAAGGTGTTCACTCCTCTTCTGGTCTGTGCTCTGGTCTCTGAGTAACCACAAGCACTCTTTTCTGTCGTAGAACTGTGAGGAGGATTCCCTCTCTACAACCACCACAAGCTCTGCCAGGACAGCTCTCCTCCTCGCCACAGGACTGTCACAGAGGACTACAACCCAGACCCGAAAAAGGGCAAAGCAAGAGAATCTTGCCTCAGCTCCAGCAAAGGGATCCCCACAATCTGCCTCTGAGTGGCTGCTTGATCTCCCCACTGCCTATGGGTTGTCTGTGGACCAAGAGCTCTGGAAACAGTTACTGCTACCAATGCTGACACTACTGACACAGTCACCATGGAACTGGGCCTGGGGCTGGGAGTGGGGCCTGATCATGCTCTTAACTCACCCAGGTCCCCCAGACCTTTCCTACTGACCTTCTAAGTTGTCTTTAGCATTTGTGAGTTGAAAAGTCTGGAATGCCCCAGCTGCCAGTTATTCAGTCCCCAGAGGCCTGCTCTGGCTTCACCCAGGGTGGTCTGTGCTGGTGAGGTCCACACTGGACTATGCTTCTCTCTCAGACCTCTGCAATAGACCCTTCCTGTCAACCTTCCAGGTTGTCTTGGGTTAGAAATTTGTTTCACTCTGTCACTTTGTGGGTTCTGCTGCTTTAGAATTTGCTTAGAGTCATTTTTTAAAGGTATTTGGAGAGGTTTAGGGGAGAACTCAGGGAAGTCCCCACTTTCACTCTGCCATCTTGGCTCCATTCCTCTATTCTCTGTTTGTTTATGTTAATGGCCTCAGGTCAGGGCTATTATACTGCTAAAAGCTACCTAAGAAGATAGACCCAGAGAATAAAAGAAGGTACCCATATGTCTGCTTAAATATCTCTTAGAAGAGTGATCTGCTTCAGAACAAATTTTTTGTACCCAGACACTAAAATAATTATCATTTAACAGAACTCAACCCAGACCTAAATTTGTGTGTCATGGCCCAAGCAAAATGCTTTTGAAACCCTAGGTACGAACTCTCTTATCTGTCGTCAGTTATATTGACCTGCCAACTTCCTGGCTAATGGGTGTGTTCAGAAGGGAAATACTGTTTGTACCATGCTACAGAAAAGACAGCTTGGGGAAGCAGAAAGAATGTTAAATCCATAGGCAGAAGACAGAGATTAAAAGAAAACCTGGTTTGGCCATTTATTTGCTATCAAATTTGGGCAAGTTTTCTGGATTCACATATGTAAAATGAGAGAGTTGGATTAAATGACCTGTGATTTCTCTTTTAACTCCAAATCTACATTCCTATAAATTGAACTGTTTTGGACTGGATTGCATTGAACTGAATCAATTGAATTCCCATGGGGCAGAAGCTGTGCCTTAGCTTCTAATTGAAGGATAGAAACACCTGGGAAGAAAGAGCCTCCCTCCCCTCCCCCCCCCCAAAAGCATTTCCAATAGGTGCCACTAGAGGCTACTATTGTTCCCTTCAGAAAGCATCCAGGAAGCTCTGAAAGTCTGAACAGTTTCCTGTTGCGTGTTTGTGATTGTATTAGAGACCAAGGCACCAGATACCTCCTGAGTCTTTTAAAAATACACATGCTGTGTTTTGACCGCTTCGTGCAGTCTGGTAGAGGATATTAAAATCCTCAAGCTTCCTTAGGATGTTTTATAAACTCCCAAATGGCAAAGTTAGGCTGAGAGGCACTTCAGAAACTCTATTAGCCACCTATCCCAACACACCAAATACAGCCCCATGTTGCTCCTTGAGTCAGAACTCCAATGCTTTCTATGACTCAGAGTCCACCCTTCCCCAAGAGTCCGCCATTGAAATAGTCTCTGGTGGGGAGTGTGTCCTCACTCACAGCTCCAGATTCTGAGTGAACTGTGAGACCTGTTCATTTTCAGATGAGACAGTGGCAGCTCTGCCAAAGCCAGCTGGCTGGGTGGGATTGTTCTTAAAGCTGTTTGGGCAGAAGTTTAAGCTAAACATAGGCTGGGTCAGGGAAAAAATTAGCTAGGTGAATTATGTAGAAGCTTGGAGGGACCAATACCACCCAGGAGGAAAGTCTTAAGAGACTACTTGAGTTATGCTCACTAACCCTGGGGTTAGTACACAGCCAGGAAGAAGAAGAGGCCTTGCTTCAGAAGATTCACTCACCACACGACTGGCAAGACCAGCAGGAAGAAGTGAATCCCAAAGCACCTGAAATCACTTCATGAGAGACAGAGGTTTTGAGCCAGAAAATGTGATCTCAATCCAATCTAAAAATATTTATTAAACACCTACTGGATACAAGGCATTGTGCTAGGTTCTAGAAAAGCAAAAAGGAAATTATTTACCACTGGAGACATTATATGAGGTAAATAGATTTCATATACATATACATATATATATGTGTGTGTGTGTATGTGTGTGTGTGTATATACATGGTAATTTGAAGAGGAAAAAGAGAGAATCCTAATAACTAAGGGGATTGGGAAAGGCTTCTAGTCCCCTAAGTAAGAATAATTACTCACAGAAATCTCTATATCTAGAAGGACCTTCATAAATATAAATTATTTCCCTGACCTTCTAGGGAAATGCTCACATCTCTGATCTTGCCTCTTATGATCGTGTTCCAATTACAAAGCTCAGCTGTATTTGAGATGTCTGTACAATCCTCTGGTAAGACAGTACTTTTAGCCTTATCTCTCACTGGATGCTTTGCTTCATTCTTTGAATACCAAGTCTAGCTGTAACTAAGTCTGTGCTGTAGATAAAATCGACAGATGCTGATCTGCATAAGTATGGGATTTCTGTCACAACTTGAATCCCAGTATTCCCCTACATGAGCCAGAGAAGGTTCCACGACACATATCCAGGCCCAGGAGAAGTTCGAATTCCCAGCTTCGCATCAGCAGACTGGCTAAGGACATCCTTCGAGCCATGGTTGTGGATTTGTGGCATGTTTTATATACTAGAAGGCTAAGGTTTAGAGATGTAAATGACCTGTCCAAGTTATGCAGCTTGTTAGTGACAAAGTTGAGACAAGAACCCAGCTGTCCTAGCTCCCAGTCTGATGCTCTTTCTGCTGCTACACCATCTATTATTTATCATTATTGCCAAATTTAATAATCTTTCCTTCATCTGCAGCCTTTTTGAACTATCTGCAGCATTTAACACTGTAAGAACACTTCTTTCTAGATACTATCTCTTTTCTGAGGTTTCTTGACTTGACTCAGTCCTGGTTCTCCTACCTGTTTGACTGCTCCTTCCCAGCCTTCTTTGTTGGATCCTTACTCAGGTCACACTAATAGTAGGCGATCTCCAAGATTCTATCCGGGGTCCTCTTTTCCTTTTTCTCTACATCATCTCTCTTGGATCTCATCTATTACCAGAGGTTTGGTTATCTCTATACTAATGATTCCCAGATCTCTATATCCAGCCCTTGTCTCTCTCCTAAACACTAATGCTCCATCACAACCTGTTTATTGGATATTCCAAACTGGATTCCACATAGGCACCTCAAGTTCAACATGTCCAAAAGAAAACTAATTGCCTTTTCCTGAAAATTCACCACTCTTCTGAACTTAACCTATTATGGTTGACGGCAACACCATCCTCCCAGTCACTTAAGTTCACAGTCTTGGTTTTACTCTTGACTCCTCACTCTCCCTTATATCCAACAAGTTGCCAAGCCTTGTCATTTCTAATTCCAGAACACATTTCATATCTATCCCTTCCTTTCTACTCTCACAACCACTACCCATCACCTCTCAAGTCTCTTCCTAATCCAATCCATCCTCTTATGAACTGCCATAGTGATCTTCCTGAAGGGTAGTTCTGACACTGTTATCCCTCCCCTCACTACTAAATAAACTCTAGTGCTTTTTTATTACCTCCAGTATCAAATATATATGTATATATACATATAAATCATACATATATATCAAATATATACATACATACATAGAGATAGATGATAGATAGATAGATAGATAGATAGATAGATAGATTAAATAGATAGATAGATTCCTGTATTTGGCAATTAAAATTCTTCACAACTTGACCCATTCCTATCTTTCCAATCTTCTTCTTCATTACTCCCCTCCACACAGTCTACATCACAGCTATACTAGCCTACTTGCTGTTCCTCAAATACAACACCCCTCTTCCATCTCAGTCTGCAGTGTCTGTCCTCCATGTCTCGAATTCTCTTCTCTCCTTAACTCTATTAGAATCCCCAACTTAACTCAAATACCATGTTCTGCAGGAAACCTTTCCTGATCCCCCAGCTTCCAGGGTTTCCCTTCGAAGGTTAACTAACATCTAAAAACAAAGGTGACCATAGAATGCATTTCCTTTTCTTGTCATTGTACTTCATAAATAGGACGGAGATTATGGAGAAAATATGTAGGATATCCCTCCCAAATGCCATATAAGAGTAAGTTTCTTAAACTCTTTTCTTCTAAATCTACCAATCTGGCTACAACACACACACACACACACACACACACACACACACACACACACACACACACACACACACACACACACACACACACACCCTACCAGTTTTAAGGTCTCATCTAATTTTAGCTTTAGGTGTTAGTTCCTTGGGAAGTGTCAGTGCTTGTAATGCTGATGTGTTGGGCACTTAAACACATAGCTGGATTCTACTGTAGCTTGGAGACAGCACATAAATAACTTAACTGTAGGTGAGATTTCAAAAACTCATAGATTTTCAAAGCTACAGGGGACTCTGGAGGTCATCTAGTCCCTTTCCTTGCTTTGTTGATGAGAAAAATGAGGTCCAGAGAGGAAATGTGACTTGTTCAAGATCACCCAGATAATGATGGGGTGCTCTGTGGTCAAATACATGAGCCACATGCTGTGTGAACAGTCACAATGTCATTGATTAGCTCATCTATTTAGCTTCTTGTCTCTATATCTCCCTATCTCTCTAAATTTGGTGAGGAGAGAGGTGGGATCATTTAATCCCCACATATAGGTTCAGCTCTGATCCTAGGACATCAATCTTGTCCTTAGTGAAGGGGAATTTCAAGAAAAATGTTAGGTATTACTGGAATTAGGATCCATGCAAGTATGATCAAAAGGGCTAAGATGAGTCAGTGCCTAAATTTCTTTAAAGCCTCTATGTCCAAGTGAATGAGACAGGTGGGAAAAATATTTGCATGATCAAAGATTCAGGCCAAGAAGTCCATACTAGGTTAGGAGACAACATAAAGACTTAGTCTTTTATGATGATTATTTATATTAACTGACTCCAACCTGAAGGGTAGGTCTACTTCCCTCCTCTCAATTCAGCCATGCCAATAAGGCCATGCATTCAGTCAAAATTCATTCTTCTAGAATGCCCCCCTGAGGTCTGAGGTCACATGTGCCTGGTCAGATGGCATTGATGGAAGAATTCTACCAATTCCTAGGCATATACATTGTACACCAGTTCTGATATCCTTACCATATGTCCATATCTTTACTATTGTATTAGGTACTAATGGCGGTCCTCTTACTTCTGTGAGTCAAGGACCTCCTGAATAATATTTTCCCTGCTGACCTACCATAGCTTCCTCATTATTCACCATGTAAGTGACTGTTCACCCTAAATGTGCGTCCATTTGAATTGTCTTAGGAGATTCTGAAGATCACTTGGCAGGATAAGGTACCAGACACTGAGGTCCTTACTCAGACTAACCTGCCAAGCACTCAAACTCTGCTTCAGAGAGTGCAACTCTGATGGGCTGACCATGATTGAACACAAAACATACACTTGCCAAAAGGACTACTTTATAGAGAACTCACACAGGGCAAACATTCACATGGTGGTCAGAAGAAGTGATACAAGGACATTCTCAAGGTCTCTGTTAAGAACTTTGGTATTGATTGTGTGACATGGGAGACACTGGCACAGGACTACCCAACATGGCGTGCCCACATCAGAGAAGGTGCTGTGCTCTATGAGCAAAGCAGAATTGAAACAACTCAAAGGAAATGCATGATGCACAGATTTAGAGTATCCACCCCAAATGTTCACATGGACTATTTGTACCCAACCTGTGGTAGAGCATTCTGAGCTTGTATTCAACAACTTGGAGGCTACAGTTCAGAGTCAAGGTGACTTGTCATAACAAGGAATGATGGACCTCAGAATGAAGGATAGTAAACCTTGCCAGGATATCACATGACTTGTGTTATAGGGTTTAGGATTAATACAGGAGGGACCTCAGAGATCATTTAGTCCAATCCCCTTATTTTAGACAAGGGAACTAAAAACCAAAGATTCAGGAGGAAAGAAACGAAAACAACCTGCTTCATAGCTAACAGAACTAAGATTTAATCTCAGTTCTTCTTGTTCTAAATCACTAGACCCATTGATTAATAACTCCTTTTAGGTCATTGAAAGGCAGTCATGTGAAAGAGGGACAAGGTTTGTATTGGTTGGCACCAAAGGACAGGACAAAGAGTAATATATCAAAGTTTCAGAAAGGCATATTGGCATAGATTCAGAGAGGCAGATTGGCATATGCCTGTCCCATTTGCAGATGAGACTAATCTGGGTATCAAACCATACCAAAAGAGTCAGGAGTCAAAAATATCTCAGTAGGCTAAAATGATGAGCTGAATAGAAGAAGAAATTTAATAGAAGTAAATATAAAAATCCACATTTGGGTTAAAAGAATCAAGTTCTCAACCACAAAATAGGGAGAAATGACTAGATCCCAGGTCATGTGAAAAAGATCCTAAAACTTTAGTAGGCTACTAGTTCAAAATGAGTTAACATGAAAGCTCCTTCCCCACTCCAACCCCCCCCCAAAAAAAAGTTTATGTGAACTTGGGTTACTTTAAAAGAGACATTGTGTCCAGAATGAGGGAGATAATAGTCTTGCTGGTCTCTGCCCAGATCAAGTCACATAGAGAGTAGTCTGTTCAGTGTTGGGTACAATATTTTTGGAAGAATATTGAGAAGCAAAAACATATCCATCATAAGGCTACCTTATAGTAAAAGGAAGGTTAAAAAAAAAAACCCACCAGATAATGTTATATAAGGATTGGTTGAAGAAACCAGGGGAATTTGTTTCATCTTGAGAAGACTTCTTTGAAACAGGATGGCTGTCTCCAAATATCTTAAGGACTGTCAGTGTAAGAGTCAATAGAATTATTCTGTTTTTCCTACAGAGAACAGAGTTAGGAACAATGACTGGAAGTTGCAGATATACACATTTTGGCTATATATAAAGAAAAACCTTCTAAAGATTACTGCCATCCAGCAGTTGAAAGGGTTGCCTCAGGAGATAGTCAGTTGCCCGTCAGTTGAGGTTTTCAGGTGAAAACTGGATGACCACTTGTTAATACATCATAGAAGGAATTCTTGCTCACGTGGGAGTTGATCTAAATGGCCACTGAGGTCCCTTCTACCTCTGAGATGCTACATTTCAGGCTCACCAGAATCCCCAGTTTTCTTCAAAGCTTAGTTCCAGGCACATCTCCTATAGAAAACCCATCTCATTACTGCTCCACCAGTTGTTAGCTCCCTCCCCAGAAATTACTTTTGTATAGAACTGATACTTAACTTTTTAAGTATTGTTCATGTTATTTCATCCTTATAAAATGTAAGTTCCCTGAGGGGAGAAACTATTTCATTTTTGTCTTTGTATCTCCAACACCTGGCATAGTGTTTGGCCATAAGAAATATGTGTTGATTGATTATCTTCTGAATAATTGATGGGAAATGGACCTATCAAACTTTTTGCCTGTTTCCAGGGAGATCTTCTTATGCAGAGGTTATGGGAGGACAGCCAGACCTTGTCCCTTATGTTCAAAAATTCCTCAGGGGTGAGATAGTGGTTGGCCCTCTGTGTTTTATGTCACTGACTGCTCAAAAGCCAGCCTGGGTGGCTTCCAGCTACCCCATGTGGACACTGACATTTGGAACTCTAGTAAAGAGGTGCATAAAAGAACAAAGTCAAGGTGAAAATCATAGTTTGTACAGAAGGGCATATTTTGAGTAGATAACTGAACTGAATTGTAATAAGGGAGAAGTAGGGAGGCCCAGTCATTTTGGTGTTAGGAAATAAAGTCCTGGAGATACTATCCCAGAAGCAGCATAGTACAATGGAAAAATCACTACACTTAGGGCTTGGATTTATTCTTCACCTCTGACACCAGCTATTCAAGCATGGGAAAGTCACTTAATGTTCCTGAGTCTCAGTTTTCTCATATGTTAAATTCAGGTAGCAATGCCTGTAGTACCAATCTCACAGAGATGTAAAAAGATGAATTTTTCAGGGGTTCCAATGACACAGTCTCTCAATCTATTTCCTTCCCCTAGTAGTTCGCACTTGAAGGAAATCTTCCTCCCAAGGCATTATGGTACAGGGCAGCAGTTCTCAGCCTGTGGGTTATGTTCAATTTAAATACATCCTGCATATCAGATATTTACATTACGATTCATAACAGTAGCAAAATTACAGTTATGAAGTAGCAACAAAAATAATTTTATGGTCAGGGGTCACCACAACAGGAGGAACTGTATTAAAGGGTTGCAGCATTAGGAAGGTTAAGAACCAGTGGTATAGGGGAAAGAGAAGACTAGTGTCAGAATTCAGGAAAAGCAAAAGTTGTTTGGTTTGGGATTGGTTTTTTTTTTTTTCACAAAAAAATGATACTGATGACAAATAGTGGATTTTTACCAGGAGGGTCATGAGCAGTGCAGTCTATAAATGTGAGATAAACTGGGATCTCTGTCTGGATATAATATGAGAGGTAAAGCAATGGAGCAATAAAATTTGCTTCAGAAACAAGGCAGGAGGTTTCAGTCACAATGGGAGGTCTAGCATAGAAGAGGAAATGAACCCTCCTCTTGTCTACCACCACTAAGACAGCATCCTACACCTAGGATAGGAACAGGTTCCTGATGAGATCTAACATTACTACCACCCAGGGACAGAGGGGAGGTAAGAGCTTTGTAGCAAGCTTGTTGGCTACCTCACTGAGTTTCTGATCCCAATACAGCTATAAGGACTACAACAACAGCAATAGTTAGCATTTATATAGCCCTTGAAGGATTGCGAAATACTTTACATATATTATGCCTTCTGATCCTTAAAACAATCCTGTGAGGCTGATGTTGTTATTATTCTTATTTTACAGATAAGAAAACCAAGATGGAGAAAGGTACTTGCCCAGAGTCTCACAGCTAGTGAGTGGTGGAAGAATTTGAACTCGGGTCTTCCTGATTTACAGTCCAGACTCTATTAAGTATCAGACACACACAAACTTCATCTCACTGTATATAACAGCCAAAGCTGTGTTGTAGTTGTGATCAAAAGCCTCAAGCACCATATTATGGTCTCCCCATGATCTATCATCCAGTTGTTATGGTAAAGACAGAGCGTTGCCCACCAGACATCACCAGGATATGTGTATAAATGCAAGCAGAGGTATAATAGCACATGGAGGCTGGCCCTCCCTCAGGAAGAGTTTTGAACCCATTGGAAAAAAAAATGGGTCCAGGTATAAGTTTCTTATGCCAAGTGCCAGTAGATTGATTCTTCTATACTTGGTTGAGATTTTGGAATTATGAAGTATATGATCTATGGGTAGATTAATCCAACAAACACCCAAATCTGGTTTTTTTCAACACTATTTCTACCGTCTAGAAACATCTTAGGATAATAGTAGCAATAGCTATCACTTATATAGCATATTAAAATATACAAAGTGGTTTACATATTTAACTCATCTGATTCTTTTTTTTCTTACTTTTTGGAGGTAGGAGGGTGGGGCAATTGGGGTTAAGTGACTTGCCCAAAGTCATATGTCTAGTAAGTGTGTCAAGTGTCTGAGGCTGGATTTGAACTCAGGTCCTCCTGACTCCAGGGCCAGTGCTCTATTCACTGTGCCACCTTGCCACCTTGACTCATTTTATTCTTACAACTCTGTGAGGTAGGTGCTATTATTATCCTAATTTTATAGGTGGGGAAATTGAGACACACATTAAATGACTTGCCCAGGGTCACCCAGTAAACAAGTGTCTGAGGCAAGATTTGAACTCAGGTCTTCCTGACTCCAAATTTAGCACTCTATCCATCATACACCTCATTGTACATTTTGGTAGCATGCATTCATGGTTTATTCATTATATTGTAATACCAGTTGTTCTTCCATCTCATCAATGCATTCATTTAAGTTTATTTGTTGCATGAACTCCCTCTACATATGCACTTGCTGAAATACTTCTTTCTCTTATTTCAAGGAAGATAAAAATTTGTCCCTACTCAGGTGGTACTTTCTCCTTGAAATCTTCCTGGATGACCCCAGTCTGGAGCTCCCCTTTCTCCTTATCACTGTGTACTTTGTATCAAGTCCTATCCTACCATTTGCACGAGTCAGATCCACTATTAATTAGATTGTTCGCTCCTTGAGGGAAATTGCTAGGGTTTTTTTTTGGGGGGGGGTGTGCTTCATCCCTCATTCCCTACATAATGCCTTATACGTAACACATGTTTAATACATGTTTACTGAATTGAATTGAACTGCACTCTAGCCAATCTGAATTATTCTTGATTTCCTTAAATCTTCCTATACTTTCCTCCTGGGCTTGCACCCGTGCTTTTCTCTTTGGGAAATCTTAGCCATCTTTCTTTCTTTTATTTCTTTTTTTGAATGACTTGTTTATTTACTTTTACTTTACAAGATTCAGTTCCACAATCACTTGAGTCTCAGATTTTCTCCCCTCCCTTCCCCCCCCCCGCCATGGTGGCGTGCAATCATGTATAGGATCTGCAAATACTTTCACATTGTACAATAGTTTGGTCATATAGAAGGGTTGTAACCAATGAACGATCACTGGGAAAAGAAAAAAAAAAAGCAAAACCAAACATGAAAAAGAACAATAGTATGTTATGCTTCAGTCTCTGTTTAAACTGTAGTCTTTTTATATCTTTCTCTGAGTTTAGATTTCTCTTTCCATTGTAATTGTAGAGGACTGTAGAGCTGTCTTTTAGCTGTGCTTTGCTGGGGATAATCCAGTTTATCAAGGTTGGTCATCATATGTATGATGTGTCTGTGATTGTGTACAAGTTCTGCCTGGTTCTGCTCTTCTCACTTAGCATCA
>JAQQSU010008749.1:0-12866 GCA_028627135.1 Pseudochirops cupreus
GGTTTTTTCAAGGAGATATTTTCACATTGCCTTCTATTTTTTCATTTGTTTGGATCTGTTTAATAGTATCTTGATTTCTTATAAAGTCATTTGCTTCCATTTGTTCTACTCTAATTCTGAAGGAATTATTGTCTTCAGAAAGCTTTTGAGATCCTTTTTCCATCTGGCAAAGTCGACTTTTTAAGGCATTCTTCTCCTCATTGGCTTTTTGGGCCTCTTTTACGATTTGAGTTAATCTATTTTTTAAGGTGTTATTTTCTTCAGTCAGGTTGTTGACTCTTTTTTCATGATTTTCTTGAATCATTCTCATTTCTCTTCCCAATTTTTCCTCTACTCTTATTTGGTTTTCAAAATCCTTCCTAAGCTGATCTATGGCTTTTAGGCAGTCTTCATGTTTCTTGGAAGCTTTTGGTGTGGGGTTCTGACTGTGTTGTCTTCCTCCTGTTTTATACTTTGATCCTTCTTGTCCTCAAAGAAGGATTCTAGAGTTTGGTTGCTGTTCTTACTTTGCTTCCTTTGCCTGCTCATGTTAGCCAGTCAATGATTTTTTTTAGCTCTATGGAACTCTGCTTCCAGAGGGGAAAGCTCTTTCCCAAATTGTTGCCGTTTTCCCAGCTGCTGGCACTATTAGGGGGATGCCACTTTTTTGCAGCCCCCACCAGCTTTGGCTCACTAAAAATGTACCCCAGGACTACCCCCAAGGCCAGAATTCGGATCCAGGCTGCTCAACACAAGAGCACTTGGCCTCTGAAGGATTGCTTGGCCCCCTCTGCAAGCTGCAGGCTGGGAGTTCTGAAGCAGCCACGTGGAGGTGGCTGCAGGGCTGCTGCTACTTCTACCACTTCCTTGCCCTGGAGGCAGTTCGGCCAGACTGCTTTTCTCCCCAAGTTTAGCTGAGTTCCACTGACCTTTCACTTAGTCCTTGTTTCTTATGGCTTGATAATTCTGGAAACTGCCACAGCTGCCACTGATCCACTCTCCTGAAGGCTCCAATTGCAGCTTGTCCTGCCCAACCCCAGGGCCATGCTGCAGTTTCAGGTTGGGCTGGTTTTGGCTCCCAGAGCTGTGATGTCCCCTTCCTGCTGAGCTGCCTTTAGCAGGAGGTGTATTTTTGTGAGTTTAGAGCCCTAAAATTTGTTTAGAGTCATATTTTATGGGTATTTGAGGTGGCTATGTGGGAGCTGTGGTACCTTGCTGCTCCTATGCCGCCATCTTGGCTCCACCCTCCCATTTCTTTAATTCTTCATGCCTTTTGTATATATTAACCAGACTCATACTGTAAATATCACCTTTAACATGGCATTGTCACATAGAAAAACCTACAGTGACCCAATGTTGCTTACTTCATCCATTCCAAACTCCAGTTCCTAGCTTTCAAGGAGCTCTATATCACAACCTTGCCCATACAAATTTATTTATTCCTAATATCCAAAACATACTCAGATTCCATTAGGCTAAGATCTTCAATACTCTATTCACCACCACCCCTACTCTATCCAAATCCTTGCATACCTCTGACTCCTTGATTTTTTATTTATTCCACTTCCCCTACTTGCATTTTTTCCCATCCTAGTTCTCCTTTCATCTCTTTAAAACTTACCTGTTCTTCAATTGCTAATTGACATTTATTTGCCTTTTTTGGTCTAGAGATTATCTTTCCCTTCTCTTAATTCCTCTTGTACTCATTGTAAATATCAGTCAGTCCATAATCATTTATTAAGAGCTTTCTATGTACCAGGAACTGTGTTAATAACTGGGGATACAAAGAAATTAAAGACAGTCCCTGTGGTTGAGGAATTCACAATTAAATGATGTACATGCAAACAACTATGGACAAACAAGTATATGTAGGATAAGTAGGAAATAACAGAGTAATGGAAGTAAGATTTAAAAAGGTTGGGAAAGATTTGTATACAAGACAGGATTTTAGGTGGGACTTCAAAGAAGTCAATGAAGAGAGCATTCCAGTCACAGAGAAGAGTAAAGGAAAATGGCCAAAGCTGAGAAATGGAGTTTCTTGTCCATGGAACAGCAAGGAGTTCAGTACTACTGGGTTGAAGATTAAAGAGTGAAGGACAGAGCAAGGTGTAAGAAGATTGCAAAAGTATGAAGGAGCTAGGTTATAAAGGACTTTGAATTTCAAAGAGAGGATTTTGTATTTGATCATCAAGGTAATAGAGAATCCCTGGAGTTTATTGAGTATGGGACTGAAATGGTCTGATGAGCTTTAGGAAAATCAGTTTGGTATCTGAATGGAGGGTGACTCTGAGTGGAGAGAGCTATGGCAGATAGACCAAGTAGGAGGCTATTACAAAGTCCAGGTGTGAGGTCATGAGAGTCTGCACCAGGGTATTGTCAGTGTCAGGGGAGAGAAGATGGTGTATTTGAGAGAATTGCAAATATGGAATCGCCAAGCCTTGGAACAGATAAAATATAGGGCATGAAAGATTGTGAGGAGTCAATCATAATCCTTAGATTGCAAACCTTGGGAACTGGGAGGATATTTGTGTCTTAAAGAGTTGTGAAGAAGGTAGCAGGAAACAGGATTTAGTGGGAAAGACAATAAGTTAAGTCTTGAACATGTTGATTTTAAGATGTCTACTGGACATCTGACTTGAGATATCTGAAAAGTGTTTGGAGATGGGATCCTGGAAGTCAGAAGAGAAGTTAGGACAAGAATCACCAACATAGAGATGATAATTAAATCCAAGGGAGTAGATGAAATCATCAATGAAGCAGTATAAGTTAAAATTCACAGTCTAGTACCTAAATGTTCTCTCTTTACTTTATCTGTATTTGCCCTTTCTTACCAGGGATATTATAATCTCCTTGTGGATTTATTGACACTCACTAAATGAATTCTTTATTGTAATGACTGGTACTATAATAGTCTGGTTCTGGAAAGCCACATGATGTGTTATAATGAACACAGTCCTTGAACTTTAAAAGACTTGAGCTCAGATCTTTTCTCTATTATAAATTGACCTTGGACAAACCACTTCATCTTATTGTCTCTTCTCTGAACTGGGACTGATTATACATGAACTTTGCAGTGTTGTTTGCAATCCATAAAATATTTTGAAGAAAGTCTCTTACCAAGATGTATAGCTTAATTGCTTTCCAGTGTAGCTGTTTGATGTCCTGTCAACACATGTCATTGATTAACTTTCTACCAAAGACTAGGGATTTCATTGGTTTAGGCACCACCAACACAGATTGCAATCTATCTGTAAATCATCATCTTATGGGATTGTCTGACTCTCAAAGATATTAAGGGACTTGACCATGATTACACAGCCAATAAGTGTCTTATACAATATTTGAGACGAGGTCTTTTCGGTTCCAAGATCCAGTATTATATGCATTATGCCAATGTACCTATTTTCTTTTTGGCTAGATTTGTGATTTCATTGGTATGTGGCAATTCCCTTTCCCACTGTAGATTAGAACCTATTCTACCACTCATAGTATTAGAGAGTTTTCTCTATAATATTAAATAATTTTGTTTATTAATTGGCCTTATGAATTCCTGGGATAGACCTATGCTAATTATTGCATTTCATCACTGATACAGATTACAATTTATAACTCACAAGAAGCTTTCTCATGTATGTGACTGCTCATAAAGATCCCTAAGTTGGAATGACACCCTTCCCACTTCTCCCTGTTGAAATGCTACCCATCTTTCAAGACACAGTTTGAGTGTTATCTTCATGAAGCTTTTCTTGATCTCTCTCAATCCACAAGTTCCTGCTTCAGGCGTTGGGTATTACAATTGTATACATATCAAAATCCCTCTTTTTATTGTAAATTCCATGAGGTTTAGGATTGTGTCTTCAACTTACATCTCTTCCCAACTCATTCAATGTTCTATTCATAGCAGGTACTTAAATGTTTATTGAATATAATCCTCAACTTCTAAAAGTTATTTTCAATCACTTGAATTCCAGTCCTGGCTCAGAAATTTAGTTGCTTCATTACCTTGGGCAAATGACAACCTTAACAAAGCCTTGATTTCTCCTTCTATTAAATGAGGATAATAACTCACTTCTCAGGGTTCTTGTGAGAATCAAATGAGATCATATACATAAACCCCTTTGTGAACTTAGAATGCTTCATAAATATTAGCAGTGGCTGTTAATGGTTGTATGATTATTCTTTTTCCTCTCACTATTATTTTCATCAACATGTACTGGTTGTTTTTGAGAAAGTATACAACTCTTCAAGAGGCAGCAGATGCTATTGTATTTGGCTTGGGAGAAAAATACTAGCTTTAATCCTAACCTTATGGATCTTTTAAAAATGCACTTAACCTTTCTGTTGTTGCTTTGTTTTTCTGGGTTTGGGGGGAGGTAATGACAATTCTTCTTTTCACAAATTCTCCAAATGTATTCCTGAGTGACTTTCATTAACAGATGTGTGAAAAAAGAACTGCTAAAATGACAGAAGAAATAATACCTTCCAACATTGGGAATAGAAGCCAGCTTCCAAGAGTCTCATTATTGCCTTAGGCCTTCCCCTCTGTCACCTGCCACCCACTTCTGACCTATGAGTCACTGCCTATTCCAACTTAATTTTAAAATCTTTATTAAATTAGTTTAAACCCTAAGCCCTCTATGTTAAGAGAAACAACTTATTAGATTTTATATTTTTGAAATGACAAATTGATCTGGCAATACACTTTAGACTCCTTGGTGCACGTACACTTTGGAATGTCGTTGAAGTGGATGTGTGCAGCTGTATGTGTCTTCATGTGTGCTTGTGCGCAGCATGCACATATATTCACCTATGTAAACAGGCATAATCTTTTTGTTCTAGGTTCTAGCTTATGGTGATGTTTAGGGTTTTTTTCTTTTTGGTGGAGGCAAGATATGTTAATTTCATTGGGGAAGAGTGTTTAAGAAACACAAAAAAGATTAACAAAAATATATGTATTAAAGTACTTTGAGGATAGAATTTTCCAACTCCTTCATATTGCTTTTTCAATACACACAAAGTCAGAGATAGAAAAATATAAAAAGTGAAAAAGAGAGATAGAAGAAGAGAGAGAAGAGAGGGGGAAGAGAGAGAGAGAGAATAAGAGAGAGAGAGAGAGAGAAAGAGAGAGAGAGAGAGAGAGAGAGAGAGAGAGAGAGAGAGAATGAGAATGAATAAGAATCCTCTTCAGTAAATTCCTTCTTCCCCTCTGATTCAGCAACAGCAGATTTGCAGCCAAAAGTGCATTTCACATAACAATCTGACATTAAACAATACATAGAATGCTTCCCAACTATGCTTGCATCTCTCCATGCTATGCAATGGGAAATCACAGTTATTTTTAGGCTTCTGTTTGAAACAAAGTGCCCTCCCCCACCCTTTTTGATGTTTAAAAAATGGAATACAATTCAACAATGTTTATTATGCATATTTTTCTTATTCATTATGCATATTTTGTAGGAATAACCCTGGGAAGAAACACTTTCATATAAGACACAATCCTTACCCTCATGGAAAACAGTGGAATTGGGTATATAATTATGAGCCTTGTATGAGTAAAAGACTTATATGCAACTTGGAAGATTTCTCCAGTTTGTTGTTCTCCCTCAGATAATCTGAGCAAACCTGTCTGATACCACCCAATTGGTTGTCACCAACTCCCTTGAAGACATATTGGTTCACAGGGCTCCAAAAATGAAAAGATTTATTTACAAGTCAAAGAATATAAAATTCATATCAAAGCCTAGGAAAAAATGATAACAAAAGTCCATCTCTTTATCACCAATATTCTTATGGTGATTTTGTGACAGTGTAAGTCATGGAATACCCATATCCCAAGAATTGGAGTTGAAGATCAATCAAACAGCAAAGGCAAGGTTTATTGTGGGTGTGATCAGGCTGTAGAACATATTCCAAATTAAGAGATATTTAGGAGAATTGGTATAAATCAGTGGTGTCAAACTCAAATAGTAACAGATTCCTGAAGGTCTCATATTGATTTGGAAAATCACAAATTGACATTATCATTGTTTTATTAATTTTTATTTATTTATTTCATTAAACATTTTCCAATTATATTTTAATCTGATTGTGTTTGTGCTCATGATTTTTTTCAGACTGTATACTTAAAAAGGATGCTGTGATAGAAAAAAAAAACTACAACTTGAAGCGTATAATTGAAATAAAAAGAGGGTCAACCCCATTGATGAGAATAATTTGCAAACATTGAGAGTGGATGTGTGTGGCTGTATGTGTCTTCATGTGTGTTTGTGCGTAGCATGCACATATATTCACCTATGTAAACAGGCATAATCTTTTTGTTCTAGGTTCTAGCTTATGGTGATGTTTAGGGTTTTTTTTTTTTTGGTGGAGGCAAGATATGTTAATTTCATTGGGGAAGAGTGTTTAAGAAACACAAAAAAGATTAACAAAAATATATGTATTAAAGTACTTTGAGGATAGAATTTTCCAACTCCTTCATATTGCTTTCTCAATACACACAAAGTCAGAGACAGAAAAATATAAAAAGTGAAAAAGAGAGATAGAAGAAGAGAGAGAAGAGAGGGGGAAGAGAGAGAGAGAGAATGAGAGAGAGAGAGAGAGAGAGAGAAGAGAGAGAGAGAGAGAGAGAATGAGAATGAATAAGAATCCTCTTCAGTAAATTCCTTCTTCCCCTCTGATTCAGCAACAGCAGATTTTCAGCCAAAAGTGGCAAATTTATAGGAGGTTGTAGACAAGACTCCTACGGGATGAGAATAGATCAATAGGTTGTAGTCTGCCTCATTGTAGAGAGAGTTCACATTGTTGAGATTAAGGAGCCTTTGGAGCACCAAAATAAATCCTGAAAAGAATCTGGGTCAAAGAATCATATGTACAATATTGTCCTTGCTAAATTATAGAGATGAAACTGTCATTCAAGTGTTGCATACAAAGCAACTTCTAGGATCTTGTCATAGCAAGTCATATTTCTAGAGATCTTTCCCCATAGCAACTTTGTAAGGTTGGTAGGACAAGTGTTATATCCCCAATTTGTGCAGATGAGAAAAGAAGGAGGTTCAGATGACTGAAAGGAATTGCTCTATGTCATACACTGAATATGTGCCAAAGGCATCATTCAAACCCAGGTCCTGATTTCAAATTGAGATCTCTCTCCACTGTACCATATGAAACAATGGTCAAGGATTGCATGGACATAACTATGAATCTGAATTTTGCCTTCCTCAGTTGGAGGCAGAAAGAGAACTGGATTAAATATCAAAGGACTGAAATTTGAATCCTGCTTTTGTTATTTTCATGACGTTAAAAAACTCCCTTCCTCCCTCTGACATTCAGTTTCTTCATCTGTAAAGAGTGTGTGTTGGAATAGATACTAGTCTTCACTTTCAATGTGTGTAGGGTGTGTGATTTACACTTACTCTTTGCAGTTTGGAAAAATCAAATCCATGACAATTAGTTATATAAACTTCAATTTCTTCAGAGACATTTAACTAAATTCAACAAATATTTTTAAATGATTTTTGTTTCTTGTTATTCTAACCTTAACAAACCCAGAAAATATGAACAGTTTCATATGAAGAGGTTTGTCTCTAAAACTATGAATACGTATGACATATAGCTCATTTCAAAGACAATTCAACATAGTTGTTTCAAAGATCTCTTTCTAATCTATTTCCCTCTGAATTAACTTCTGTGCATTTAACTTATTAAATAACCCTCTTCTTTTTTAACTACTTTCTTAGGTATCACTATCATTAACTCCCTTTGCCTCAAAACTCCCATCTATTTCATTTGCTGCTCTAATACTCAAAATCACGTGTTGTCAGCAACTTGAAGACTCTGCCCACCCCCAAATTAAAAGTGAAGAAAACCTTCCCTTAGAAGAAATTCTTATAGTAGAACATAACAATGCATATCTAAAAACATACACCCCACTCTTTTCCTTGAGACTATTGCTTTTCTGGCTGGAAGAGCACAGCATTCTCCATTGCTGGACCTGTGGAGTTGTGGTTGGCCATTGCATTGATCAGAATTCTAAGGTCTTTCAGAATTGCTTGTCTTTACAATTTAACAAGACCTTCCTCCATTTTTTAAAGCTCCAATTTGTGCAAGGTGCTTGGGGGATACCAAGACAAAATGAAAAAATGAACCCTCTCTAAAATATAACTATTTAACAACCTGTGAGTAGTCTGAGGTTTATTATTATACCCATTTTAAAAATGAGGAAACTGAGGAAAATGGAAACTAAGGGACTTGCCTAAAGTTACACAGCTAAAATGTCTAAGGCTAAGGCTAAATTTAAAGTCAAGTCTTTCTGACTCTAGGTTTAACCCTCTATGTGCTGCCCTCCATGTGCTCCAATTGCAATGAACTAAGCATTGTCATTTTGAACTTCGGCTAAGATCAATCAGTAAAAATTTATCATTTTAATTTTTTTTCTGACATATTATTTTCTTTTTAAAAAATTAATGTTTTTATTTATTTTAGTTTTCAACATTCATTTCCATAAGATTTTGGGTTATAGATTTTTCCCTCTTCTTTCCCCTACACCCGACCCCGAGATAGCAAGCCTACTGAATACCCCTTCCTCCAATGTACTCTCTGTTATATCTTCCCCCATTCTCCCCCGAACTTTCTAGTAGGGCAAGATGGATTTCTATATCCCAGTGCCTGTATCTCTTGTTTCCCAGTTGCATGAAAAAATGTTTTTATTAACATTTGTTTTTAAAACTTTGATTTCCAGATTATTTCCCTTTTTTCCTCCTCACTCACCCCTACTGGGAAGACAAATAATTCAATATAGGTTGTACATGTGTAGTTACTAAAACATTTCCATAGTAGTGATATTGTGAAAGACTCTATTTCCCTCCATCCTATCCCAATCCCCCACTTATTCTATTTTCCTACTTGACCCTGTCCCTTTTCAAAGGTGTTTGCTTCTAACTACCCTTTCCCCAATCTGCCCTCCCTTTTATCATCCCCCCTTTTATCCCCTTGTCCCCTATTTTCCTGTATGGTAAGATACCCAATTGAGTGTGTGTGTTGTTCCCTCCTTAAGCCAAATTAAATGAGAATAAGGTTGATCTATTCCCTTTCATCTTCCTGCTCTTCCCCTCCATTGTAACATTTTTGCCTCATTTATATGAGATGATTTACCCTATTCTATCTCTCCCTTTCTCCTCCCATTATATTCTTCTCTCACCTCTTAATTTTATTTTTTAGATATCATCCCTTCCTATTCAACTGATCCTGTGCCCTCTGTCTATATATACATGGACACACATATACACACACTCACATATGTGTTTATATACATATACACCCTCCTATACATATATATGTATGTACCCACATACATACATATATACATACATATATATGCAGACATACATAGATACTCCCTTCAACTATCCTCATACTAAGAAAAATCTTACGAGTTACAATGATCATTTTTCCATGTAGAAATGTAAATAGTTCAACTTTAATAAGTTCTTTATGATTTCTTTTTCCTGTTTACTGTCTCATGATTCTCTTGCTTCTTGTATTTGAAAGTCAAATTTTCTGTTCAGCTCTGTTTTTTCTATCAAGAATACTTGAAAGTCCTCTATTTCATTGTATGACCATATGTTCCCATAAAGCATTATACTCAGTTTTACTGGATACATCATTCTTGGTTTTTGTCCTAGCTCCTTTGACCTTCAGAATATCACATTCCAAGCCCTTGGATACCTTAATGTAGAAGCTGCAAGGTCTTGTGTTATGCTGATTGTGTTTGCACAGTACTCAAATTGTTTCTTCCTGACAGCTTGTAATATTTTCTCCTTGACCTGTGAAGTCTGGAATTTGGCTATGATATTCCTAGGAGTTTTCTTTTTGTGATCTTTTTCAAGAGGCGAGTGGTGAATTCTTTCAATTTCTAAGCCCTTTGGTTCTAGAATATTGGGGCAATTTTCCTTGAGAATTTCTTGAAGGATAGTTTCTAGGCTCTTTTTTTTATATCATGGCTTTCAGGTAGTCCAATAATTTTTAAATTATCTCTCCTGCATCTATTTTCCAGGTCAGTGGTTTTTCCAATGAGGTATTTCACATTGCCTTCTATTTTTTCAATTGTTTAGATCTGTTTTATAGTACCTTGATTTCCCAAAGTCATTAGCTTCCATTTTCTTGATTTTAATATTGAAGGAATTATTCTCTTCAGTGAGTTTTTGAAATTCCCTTTTCATCTGGCAAATTTGGCTTTTTAAAACATAATTCTCCTCATTGGCTTTCTGGGCCTCTTTTTCCATTTGAATATGTCTATTTTTAAAGTGTTATTTTCTTCAGTACTTTTGGAGGTCTCCTTTAGCAAACTGTTGATTCCCTTTTCTTGCATCATTCTCTTTTCTCTTCCCAATTTTTCCTCCACTTATCTTACTTGATTTTCAAAATCCTTCTTGAGCTCCTGCATTGCCTGTAACCCATTCATATTTTTCTTGGAAGCTTTTGATGCAGCTGTTTTGACTTTGTTGTCTTCCTCTGGTTCCATGTTTTGATCCTTTTTGTCCCCCAAAAAGGAGTCTATGGTTTGATTTTGCTTCCTCTGCTTGCTCATCTTGCCAGCCAATTACTTGACTTTTGAGCTCTTTGCCATGGTAGAACTCTGCTTCCTGAATGGAGAGAGTTGTGTCCCAAATTGCTGGGATTTTCACAAATTTTGTCAGAGCTATGAGAAGGGTCCCTTTTCTATAGCCACCGCAAGCTCTGGCATGCTGGCCACATATCCCAGGACCACCTCTCAAGAGCATAACCCATATCCAAGCAAGTCAAAGCAAGAGTGATTACCCTCTGAATGGTCATTTGGTCGCCCTATGCTCTGCAGGCCAGGAGCTCTGAAGGCAGCCACTTGGCAGTAGCTACCACCACTGGGTCTCTGTCTCACCCCCAGTGCAGTGTCCAGACCACACTCTTCTGTCACACACTTCCAACAGAATTTCCTATTGACCTTTTACTTTGTCTTTGATGTTTATGGGTTGAAAAGACTGGAAACCACTACAGCTGCTGGTGATTCATTCTCCTTAAGTCTGCTCTAGCTGTTCTGTTCCACTGGTTGGGGCCATCCTGGGTCTGGGACATCGTGGATAATGCAGGTCTGCTCTTGGCTCCCAGCATACTGAAATAGACTCTGCCTGTACACCTGCTGGGCTGCCTTTGGTGGGAGATTTGTTTCTCCCTGTCACTTTGTAGGTTATGTAGCTCTAAAATTTGTTTAGAGTCGTTTTTTACGGGTATTTAAAATTATTGCAGTGAGAGCTGAAGCAAGTTCTTGCCTTTATGCTGCCATTAGTGATCTTCTTAAAAAATTTTCATTTTTAATTAATTCAATTTAATTAATTTATTAAGATGTGCCAAACAAGTACTGGAAATACAAGGACAAAAAAGAAACTGTCTCATTCATTAGATAATAGATTATTAGAAGAGATAACATGAATGCATCCTAGTATGTTCAAGATAAATATGACTGGAAACACTAGAATTTGGGGGCTTCACATAGAAGGAGATGATTGGGCTTAGTTTGTAAGGAAGCTACAGGTTCTAAGAAGCAAGGAGAGGTGAGGCATGGGGAATTGGATATACAAAAGCATGGAGACAGAAGGTGACAGAACAACAAAAGACTGGTTTAAGAGCAATAAAGTGCATGGAGGGGAGAACATCTAAATCTGGTAGGAAGAGTTGGAGCCAGGTTTTTTTTTAATTTTATTTTACTTTGCATCATTCATTTCCACAAGATTTTGAATTACATATTTTCTCCCCATCTTTCCCCTACCCACCACCCCAAAATAGCCATCCCAGTGTATCCACCCTCCCCCAGTCTATTCTCTCCTATGACTTCCCCCCTCACCCCTCTAACTTTTCTGTAGGGCAGGATGGATCTCCCAACCACAGTGCCTGTGTATTTCAAGTTCCAGTTGGATGAAGTTAATACTAATAATAATAATAATTGCATATATAGATAGATAGATATAGATATATATTTATAACACTTGATTATAGAACTTTAGATTCTAGATTCTTTCTCTTCCTCCCTTGTCACCCACCCCCACTGGAAGGACAAGCAATCAAATACATGCGGAACATGTGAAATTACACAGAACCTCTCCATAGTGAGCACACTGTGAAAGTCAGATTACATGTCCCTTCTTCCTATCCTGCCACCCCCAATCACTCTCCACTCTGTCCCTGTCTCTCTACAGAAATGTGAACATTCATCATCCCTCCCCCCCACCCTGCCCTCCCCTTCATCATCCCACCTCTAATCCCTTTTCCCCCTTCTCTTCTATGTGGCAGGATGCCTAGTTTAGAGTTTATGTCATTCCTTCTGTAATCCAAATTCCATGAGAGTAAGGTTGACTCTTTCCCTTTTGCCTTCCTGTTCTCTCCCTCTATGTAACAATTGTAACAAATATCTCTTGCCTCTTCCATGAGGTGCTCAACCCCATTCTGACTCTCCCCGTCTCCTCTCAATCTAATCCTTTCTCATCTCATAATTTTACCATTTAGAATATTATCCCTTCCTATTCAATTGATCTTATGCCCTCTATGGATTCATTTATACATATACTCAGATATGTGCTTGTTTGCATATGTAAACCCTCTTATATAAATTTATGTGTATGTATATGTATGTATACATTTGTATTCCCTTGCCCTATCCTCATAGTGAAAAAAGTTTCATCAGTTACAATTGTCACCTTTCCATGTTGTCATGTAAATAGTTCATCTTTGATAGGTACCTTATGATTTCTTTTCCGTGTTTATCTTCTCATGCTTCTTGTGTTGGAGTGTCAAACTTTCTTTTCTGTTCTGGTTTTTTCAGTAAGAATGCCTGAAAGTCCTCCACCTCATTGAATAACCAT
>JAQQSU010000875.1:0-16912 GCA_028627135.1 Pseudochirops cupreus
TTAATCAGACTCTCACAATATGCCCACTGTGGAGAGGTTCTGCGTAATTACACATGTTCAGCCTGTATTTGATTGCTTGTCCTTCCAGTGGGGGTGGGTGACGAGGGAGGAAGAGAAAGAATCAAAAATTTAAAGTTCTATAATCAAATGTTAAAAATATATATGTATATATATATATATATATATATATATATATATAAACACACAATTATTATTATTATTATTATTAACTACATCCAACTGGAACTTGAGATACACAGGCACTGTGGTTGGGAGATCCATCCTGCCCTACTGAGAAGGCAAAGGGGTGAAGGGGGAAGACATAGGAGAGAATAGACTGGGGGAGGGGGGATATACTGGGATGGCTGTTTTGGGGCGGTGGGTAGGGAAAAGATGGGGAGAAAATTTGTAACTCAAAATTTCATGGAAACGAATGATGTAAACTAAAATAAAATAAAATTTAAAAAAACAGGAAAGTGCTAATAGTGATAGAGGAACAAGTAAGTAGCGTTGTTTAGTAGAAAGGAGCCCAGGATTGGGAGCCAGAAGTCACTTTATTGCACACATCTAAATATGGACATGTTTTGTTCCCTGACAGAAAGAATATAAGCTTCCTGAGGGCAGGGACTATTTAATTTTTGTCTTTGTATCCTCAGAGTCTATCACAATAAAGGGCATGTAATAGGTGCTTAATTTAAAAAAAAAACCATGAAAAGAGAAAGGTTAAAATAAACTAGACTTAGTATAAATGTTTCCCCAAGACAGGGTTTAAGCGAAGCTGCAGGAGGCAATAACTCTCACTAAATCTCATTGCCGGGAGGCGGAATTCAGACGTTACTGCCCCCTCCTGGGCTTCGCATAACTGTGACTATGCGACACAACACTCTGCCTTCTCTACTTCTCTCTTCTTTGTTGGGTAGAAGGAGGTAGGAGGGAGAAAAAAGTGAATGACAACTGAAAGATCGTATTTTTTAAGTTAGTATGTATTTCAAACCACAAAATGGGTCAAAGCCATGAAAACGAGGCTCTGCTAAATGGAAGAAGGTACCGCGAACGCCACACCCTCGGCAACACTGGAGAGCGGAAGGATGCTTTGCACGACTTCACAGGTATGATGGGGATTGTCCTGCTCGCTGGCTTAATGGGGGGGAGAGAATTTGGAACCGAAAATAAAAAATGAAATATTTTTTATTTTATATTTTTATTATTATCTATATATTATTATATATTTATATATTGTTTCTATTATATGTTCTATAATATTTATTATTTATAAATACTTATATATTTATATAATATTATTGTTTTATAACATTTTTTATTTTTCATCAGGAAGGATACCCTGAGAATCAACATATTGTTGGCAGCAATTTTTAGACAATCAAGGTCAGAGTCAAAAAGCCCTTTTGTCCTTATAACAGAGACTCATCTTGTAAAATAGTTGTAAAGCATCTCTAACATTGCTTAACCTAAATATACATATTTTATCTTTCATTTCAGACTATGGGCTGTGGTAATAGGAGCTGCCTGTTCTTAATGAAATTCATATAAAGGCAATAAGAAGTACCAACCCAGGGGATTGATAATATATTTCCAAAATAAATGTAGGTTATTAGGGAGAAAAGGGGGTAGGCAATGAGAAAGTATCTGAACATGTTACAAAGGTATCGTTTCACTTTGTAATGGTGTTGACTTATATTATGTCCCTGCGACATACCTCAGCTACTCAATTAAATGAAAAAGACAATTTTCCAGAATCTGATGTCAATTCAGTTAAACACTTCTGTTTCTTGGAGGAACACATTACCATGGGAAACAGTCCTTGGTAATAGGAAAATACTGTATGATGAAATTGTACAGCAAAAATAGATTACGCATTTTATATGGAGGGATGCTGGGATCAATGTCTCAGACGCCGAGACTGAACAACTTAGGAAAAGAAAAGCCAATGTGACCAGACTTCTCTTACTATGTAAATATCAGATTTTCTTGCTGGGAAGGCATAACTACACTGTATTTTGGCTAAAGTGCGAAAAATAAACGTGCAAATGACAGGTCAGTTAAAAAGGGGAGTAATCAGAAATCTGAATGTGTTCTAAGAAGCCGAGTATAAGAGCAGAAGTATCAGGTATGGGGACTCCTGATACATTATTTGTTGATGCATATTTCAAGTGGCATAACAAAAATCCTCTAAGTTTCTTGGAAATTTCATCCTTATTCTGTAAAATGAATATCTTCATAATATCAAATGTATGTCTGGAAAGGATCCACAAAAGATCACCACAAAAGTCCCATTATAACATGCACTGATAGAGTGTCGGGTGGGGAGGGTTTGTCATTATAACATGACTTTTTTAAAACAAAATTTATTTTGCAAATATTCTGAAATGGCATTTCAAGGAACAATCTTTTTTTTTGAGGGGAGACGGCAAAGCAATGGGGTTAAGTGACTTGCCCAAGGTCACACTGTTAGTGTGTCGAGTATCTGAGGCCAGATTTGAACCCAGGTCCTTCTGACTCCAGGGCCAGTGCTCTATTCACTGCATCACCTAGCTGCCCCCCCAAGGAACAATCTTAAGAAACAGAGAATCATCTTCAGGGTGACTTAGCAGACAGAGCACTGGGCTTAAAATTGGGAAGACCTGAATTCGAATATGACCTCAGACATTTATTATTTGTGTGACGCTGGCCAAGTCATTTAGCCTCTGTCTGCCTCAGTTTCATCAACTGTAAAGGGGAACACAATAGCATCTTACTCATAAGGTTGTTGTGAGAATCAAATGAGGAATTAATATGTGTGAAGCACTTAGCATAATGCCTGGCACACAAAAGGTGTGTTTAATAAACTCTTGTTCCCTTATCCCTTTCCCCCAAAGAAACATTCATTTGGCTCAGAGCTATTAATCATAAAATAAGAGCTAGAAAGACCCTTAAAATCAACTAAACGAATCCCTTCACTACATTACATATTAGAAAAGAAAAAAAATTTTTAAAAAATAAGGATCCTACCCTCAAGTGACTTAGGAGATCTAATGCAATAATGAGAAACAGGAAACGTATACAAATTTGTATATTACAAAAGAGAAATCCAAAGTGCCTTAGGAAAAGAGAGAAAAGTTTTGGGGGTTTTCGTCAGAGAGATGGGATGGGGGGAGAAAAACAGTCTAGGAAGGTTTCATGGAGAAGGTGCCAGTAGAACTGAGTCTTGAAGGATTCCAAAGCAGAAGTGGAGACAAAGTATATTCCAGGAATGAGGGACAGCCTGCATGGATGAACACAGACAATGGAGAAGAGGACAGATCACAGAGTACAGGACGGAGAATAATGTACAATAAACCTGAAAAGGCTGGAGCTAAATTGTAAAATACTAAGTTAAGGGACTATTTTATCTGCAGTAAAAATTATTCAAGGTTTCTGAGTAGAAGAGTCACTTGTTCAAATTTGTGAAGGATAAACCAGAGGTTTGGAGAAGTATGAGGCACTGATGGCTCAGTCTCGGACAAAGAAACTTATCTCTTCCCAGACCACTCCAGTCTAGGACAACCTAGACAAAAAGGGGAATCCACTTCCATTAAGATCTATCTGACTAAGACATAATGGGCTGGAATCCATCAATTTACCAAACTAGAATTTCTTCATCTCTTGATCAGATCTAAGTTTTCCTGGTTTAGAAAGCAGTCTGAATGAAGAAGCAGAAGGAGGAAAAAAATCCAACAACTGGTTATTAATATAAGAGAGAAATAATAATTTCTCTCAGTAATGCTCTGTTTATAAGCACGTATACTGAGAGAGCTTTTCTAACAGGTTCACTCTTGATCTGGGCAAACAGGAAGACAGGATCAGAGAAAGAAGAAGGGATTAATAATGAGCCTACTTTATTCTAGTCTTCTCAAAGGCTGCTGGCCAATTCCTACAGTATCCCCTAATTACTCTTCTCGCAGAGGCGAGCAAGAATAGAACAGGAGCAACAATTCCTACAGGTCCCCTAAGTCTCGAGGGGGGCCATGCGAGAATAACACACGTGAACAAACCCCCCAAGCCTTGATGGGGGCTGGTTGAGGCAAGCACACAGGCACATTACCCTCACGCATGCCTATTCCCCACTTACTGACCACTGCCTACTGATTTAGAGAAACGGACCAAGAAGGCATCTTGCCAACATGAAGCAGCTCACAGATTAACTTCAGCTGCATCACCAGGACTTAACATGGTGCCAGTGTAGTAACTATTATGTTAACCCTATACCTCGCCGTGCAGTCGCAGTAGAAATTGTTTACAACTATGGTCCTGGTGACTAATATTGAGGATCCTGTTATCTAAAAAGGAGTAACAAAATCCTGCTTACTTACACTTGTACCACCCAGCTGCCCCAACCCGCAGATTTTCTTAAAGACAAATGGCCATCTAGCCATACTTAATCATTCTTGTATTTCTGAAGTTGACTTTTTGAACTCAAGTATGAAACTTCACATTTATCCCTATTAAATTCCATATATTAGGGTCAGCTCAGTATTCTTATCTGTCAAGATCTTCTGGGATCCTGACTTTGTTATCCAATGTATTAACTATCCCTGTTAGTTTTGCATCATCTACAAATCTGATAAGCCTATCTAAATCATTGATAAAAAGATTAAACAGCACACATCCTGAAGCTGACATGAAATTATTAACGACTACAGTTTGAGTTTGGCCATTCGAACAGGACCAGATTAACCAAACCATACTGGTTTAAGCCAACGGATCTCTCCATCTTGTCCACAAGAACAGAATGAAAAACTTTATAAAATGTTCTGGGAAACCTGTGCAAAGAAATATACATGTACACATCCATATGTATGTATGTATGTATGTGCACATTCTCCCGATTAACCAATCTAGTATAGATCCCTGATTTCATAGGTGAGGAAACTAAGATCCAGCTGTTACCAGAAAGGGAAAATGTCAACAAACGTTTTTAAAAGACAGGTAGAGACGATGGAAGCAAAGGGAATTAAGGCTAAGTCAGAAGGAAGACCTGTGCTTTCACTGGTATAGGGAACTTCCAGGTGAGGAAATTCCTTCCGCCAATGCAGATAAAGAACCTTTTCTGCAACTTAACAGTCTTTAAGCGTCACCTAGATCACTGAGAGGTTAAGTGATTTAAGGGCAAGCAATGGAGAATGAATACAAAAGCACTGACAATCCTTTAAGAATTGTTTCATGAGGCTAAAGCTCAAAATAGTGAAGAGTCTAGTGAAGAAAACAGTCTAGTGAAGCATTCTTAGGACTGAAAAAGAAACTTTTTTAGTCTGCAGGAGAAGGAAGCAGGATCAAAGAAGGGACAGGCCTTCCCCTGAAGTCGATGCGACAATGATAATGACTAATGAGAAAATGAAACTGCTGAACTTATTTCAATTCTGTGTTTTCTGCCATGGAGAAGGGACATCACACTGGAAAAGAAAGAAAATGGCTAAGAGCGAGTGGATACTCAACAAAAACAAGGATATGGTGGAAGAGCACCTGGCTGCCCCTGATGAGTCCAAGTCATCATGCACAGAGTATGGAAAGAACTTTAAGGTTCTGAACCACTGTGGTTTTGGTTGGTTTGTGAAGGATCATGGAGATCATATTGGGAAAGATGACTAAAGACAAAAATAAAAGTTAGAGGGACTATGGGAAAACAGGAACATTAATTAATGCACTGTTGGTAAACCTGTGAAATGGTCCAACCATTCTGAAAAACAATTTGGAAAAATGTACAAGAAGTCACCAAACTCTACAAACTCTTTAACTTAGACATAACACTACGAGGTAAATACTCAAAAAAAAAAAGGATAAGAAAAAAAGAATGACTTATATGTATAAAAATGTGGCAGCTCTTTTTATACCAGCAAAAAAAAACTGGAAACTTAGGGGAGTGCCTACCTATGGGGAATGTCTAAACAAATGCTGGTATGTGAATATAATGGAATATTATTGTTCCACAAGAAACCATAAAATAGAGTTTCAGAGGAAACTGGGAAGAACTCTAAGAACTGATGCAGAGTGAACTGAACAGAACTAGAAACTAGAAAAACAACTTTGAAAGATTTTATAATTCTGATCAATGCAATTGTAAACCATGATTCCGGAGAACTGAATACAAGTACATTATTCACCTTCTGCAAGAAAGATAGACTTAAAATGCAGAATGAGACCTATATTTTTGGATATGGGCACTATTTTATGTTTGACTATGCATATATGTTATGAGGGTCGTCTATTTCATTGTTTTTAATTGTTCAATGGGGGATGTATGAGGGAAAGAAAATAAATGCTTGCTAATTTGCAAAAATAATAAGATTAAATTTGGAAGATTAAAAAAAATCATGGAGAAAAAGAAAAGTGCTACAGAACAAGAGAAGGGCAAATGGCCTGATTTTTTTCTTTCTTTCTTTCTTTCTTTTTGCTTTTTGGAGGGGGGAAGGTAGTACAATTGGAGTTAAGTGACTTGCCCAAGGTCGCACAGCTAGTAAGCGTTAAGTGTCTGAGATCACATTTGAACTCAGGTCCTCCTGACTCCAGGGCTGGTGCTCTATTCACTGCCCCACCTAGCCACCCCGTCCTGATTTTTTAACACTGGAAATGAATAGAAATTGCAAACATTAGGGCAATCAGCCTCTGAGGTTTCTACTAGTTCTAGAACTACGAATCTCTCGTAGGATGACTTCCTCCCTATGGATGCATAGGAGCTTTTTCAGGTGGCTAGTGGTAAAAGGGATAAAGTTCTAGGCCTGGAGTCAGAAAGACTTGAGTTCAAGACCTGAGCCTGAGCAGACTCAGACACTTAACTAGGTCTGTGACCCTGCGCAAGTCATTTAACCGATTTCCTCAACTGTAAAATGGAGATAATAATAGTACTTTTCTTGCAGGGATGTTGTTATGATCATCTTAGCACAATGCCTGGCACAAAGCAACACAACATAAATTCTTATTACTTCTTTTTCCTTCTCTAACCACTCTGAGATCTGCTTTCTCCAAATCTAGGGTAGCTATCAAAGTCTAGCCTTCCTTTCTTTCTTTCTCTTTGTTTCTGGTATCACAAAGAGAACATTTTTTGGCAGAACAGTCGCTTCCCTCTGTGGGAAATAAAAGTGAAGGCCCAAGTGGACATAGGCGAGGACATGGCCTTGAGGGACTCCATGCTAATGCACAGGAAGCAAAGGAGATGAACAAGGATGGGTTAGATAAACAGTTAGGATTCAGGAAAGGTAAATCTTACGGAACTATAGAGAGGAGAGAGTAGTCACATGCTGTGGAAAAGTCAAAAAGGATCAGGTCTAAGAAAGGTTACTGAAGAGTTTCAGTACATCAGTGAGAATGAGAAGTCAGACTGAAAGGTTGAGGAGACAATGGGTGGTAAAGAGTTGGCAGCACCAGCTGCAGACTTCAGCTCCCTGGAGTTTAACAGAGAAAAGAGAGAGATAAGGTTATATGGCTAGCGGTGATGGTTGAGTAAATGGAAGGTTTCTTATGGATGATGTTATCTAAGCATAATACTTAGGAGCTGAAATGCTTTATTTAAAATGGTAACAATTAGTGAGAAAAACTGGGAAATAATGAATTTTGCAAAGAAATGGGAAGTAATGAACTAGACAAACTACTGTTTGATGATTTCGGGTTTTGTTGTAATGTTAATAAAGCCAACAGTGGAAACACTAAACAAATAAATCATTAAAACATATTATGACAACAGAAGTAAAATATTTTTCAGAAAACAACATATAGCACTTTGTCTTACTGAGGAACAAGAATCATAATCATCTTACTCACTGATCCATTGATAAAGTGATTTTAAAAAATTATTTTTTGCAGTTCTTTTCTAAGAACATAATTAAGGGGCCAGTAGGTGGCACAGTGAATAGAACACAGGACCTGAGTTCAAATCTACACTCAGACACTTAACACAAAACTAGCCCTGTGACCTTGGGCAAGTCACTTAACCCCAACTGCCCTGCCTTTCCCCTCCGAAAAGCAAAAAAAAACCCAAAAACATAATTAAAATGTATGGTCACTGAAAACGAAACCCATGAAGACATCAAGAAATTAAAAGTATTCCTCAAAATGGAATGTGGCAAAGATTACTAATATATTTCAATCCTCTTAATAATAATAGCTCTTATTTATCAAGATTTATAAAGCACTTTTTAAAAATTAACTTCGTCCTTTTTTTCAACTCTGCCCTTCTAATTTATACTGTGGATAGACTACAACTAGTGAAAAGAGATAAAATGAGAACCCTCTGGGTAGCACCAAAAAGAAAATTTGAAAAGTACGTAAGTCATTGCTTATCATGTACATATTAATACAAAAAGGCACATGCTAATTTTCATGAACACATCGATACAAGTGGATTAAAGATTATTATTAAGTATTAAGTTTATTATTAAAAATCATTAGGAGTTCTAAGGCCAGATTTAAGGCAAGGCTTGGAGACATCCATCAGGGCTGCACGGCTATTCCGGCGCATGCACCAGAGCTATGCCATAGTTACAGTTACGGGGGAGGAGGCGGAGGATTCGCTATATTTACATAGTTAAATAGGGGTCTCCAGTCCACTCCGTCTTCGCTCATATCGGATAAACGACACTTTCGACTCCTGGCCGAGGAAGTGCTTATGGTTTATAGAAGACCCCAGCCCTGGGGCTAAACTCATACTTAATCCAGGGGCACACTACCAACACACGAGTTCCAAATTCTCTCAATCCCATTCTTCCTGTTCTACCCCAGATTTTAGTTTGGAAGTCGGGGTCCCGGAAGCAATCTGACTGTCTCCAAACCTCAGGCAACGCCAACAAGGAGAAAAGCACACAGTGAAGCGTCCTTCCTTTGCTGGGCAGGACCTGGAATCACCACTGAGGGTGGCTCGGAGGAGGAGTGGAGAGAACCCTAAATCTGGAACGAGAAGCTGGGGCTTCAAATCCCAGGCTCCAGCAACGCCCTGAAATTCACCACCCCACACCCCGTCAGCTTCCTCGAATGACTACACCCATTGAACACGGGGCGATTGTGACTGTAGCCAGGTACAAATTGTACACTGTACGTAGCTCGACGATCGTCGCTAGAGTGCCCGCCAGGGCATCTCCGATGCCAGGCTCCCAGGGACGAAACCACCCCCATGGCAAGAAAGTCTCGAGAGTGGCCGGTCCCCAGCTTATAGAAACCCTGTGGGGCTGGGAAAGGTGACCTGAGCAGGGCTCTAGGAAGAAGAGAACCGTGCAGTGACATAAGAGGGGCGGTCACTGCTCCTGCAGCGCTGGTCCCGAGACCCTCACTGGACTTTGCCCAAACCAGGTCGGGAAAAGTTCTCCCCTTTGGAAGTTCCCAAAACCCTCTCCCGCCGGTGCCCACGTTTACCGACTCGCTCACACGTGTTCCGGGTCGCAGGATACGCTCTCATAGCCCCGCCTCCGAGCCCAGCCAATTGGAACGAAATTCGTCATCAACCTGCGCGACGGAAGGCCAACGCAAATTCCCAGGCTCTGGAGGGGGGGGTGGAGAAGAATGGCAACAGAGCTTTGGGCGTTGCTATAGGCAACAGTGCGGACGCGTTCTTCTTGGGCGCAGAACCTCCCGGGAATTGTGGTTCAGACGCGCTTGAGAAGCCGCCTTCTTGCTAGACGGGAGAACTACACTTCCCAGTGTGCATCGCAGCAGCTTCGTTGAAAACACGCAGCCGCGGCAGATGCGGTTGCGAACCTCGTCCCCAGGCTGAGGTTGACGACTAAGTTCTCCTGTGGGGGAACCGACGGAAAGATGCCGGGGGGAGCCCGGGTACTGACTCCTTTGGGAAAAAGGACGGACCTTTATCGCTGGAAACGGTTCACCAAGAAGCCGAATCCCAAGGTGATTGCAAGAGACAGTCCTGGGGTCCCTAGGGCCCGATTCTAGGTGGAGGTTGGCGCTAGAACTGGCCGTTCCCCGAACCAACCCCTGCCCCTCTCCCTGGCAGCATCTCTCTCCTCCTCTCTGCCCCACTGACACCAGCCCCGCACCCCCGCCCCGTCCTCCTTTCAGCCTCCACCAAAACCCCACCTCCTCTAGGGAGCCTTCCCCAACCCCTCTTCATTCTAGTGCCTGGAATTCTCTGTCAGTTATCTCCCGTTTATTTATCTTGTATCTAGCCTGCTTTGTCTATGTTTGTTTGCACGTCGTTTCCCCATTAGACTGTAAGCTCCTAGAGGGCAGGGACGACCTTTTGCCTCTTTTTGTACCCGCAGTGCTTAGCTTGGTGCCTGATACGTGGGAGGCACTTTATTGAAATTAATTGAAAGTGGCACCAGGGCCGATAGCCCTAGAATCAGCTGTGCCCAATCTTGGAAGAGTTTCCTTCCCACCCCCAAAACCAGGAGCTGGGACACCTCTCAATGTTCTTGCGTGGCGTGGAAAAGCTTGTTCTAAAATCTTTACTCCATTCTGAGAGCCCTTCAGAATTGCACTTCCAGAGAATGGGCACAGAATGGAGACTTGCTGTTAAAGACTCCACTTTTTTTCTTTTTTTTTCTTATATAGGTGTTTCATGGGGGGTTGATTTTAAATTTATTAAAAATTTGCTTCATAAATTTTTCCCAATTACATGTTAAAGGGGTCTGATTTTTTTAAATGAAGTGTTAGAATATTTATTTTCAAGAAAATTCTCTGCATTCTGTCTCATCTTCAAGACTTTCCTCTCCCTAATAAGATCACTTCCCCATGCATTTCATTGTGTTTGGTAGGAATTCCTAGCTAGATTTAGAGGTGAAAAGGACAGTGAAGATAATCTGGTCCAGTCTTCTTATTTTACAAGTGAGATGACTGAGGTCCAGAAGGATGAACTGAATTGTTCTTTTATTTCCAGCTGATCCTGACTTTTCAAACATGGGGAACCCTATCAAAGGAAAATGATTTTTTAAAATAATGCTTGCTCAACTTTTTTATGGTATTGATATAAAATAATTTCCTAAACCATTTTTGTGAAATATCTAAAATATGTTAAGGAATTCCCAATGGATAGTAAACTTTATTGACATTTAATCCAAATGTTGAACCAAGCCAACAAACTAAGTAATACTAAATCATATAGTACTTTTACATCTGATATTTCATTTGATTCTCCCAATATCCACAGGAAGAAGAAAAAGGTTAATATCACCTTCTTAGACCAGAAGAAACCAAGGCACACAGTTAGAATGATATGTACAAAACCACATATTACCAATGTGTTTTTAGCCCACCAGAATTTGAGCAATTATAAAAGCAACATGTCCAAGTAGTAAGAGAGTGAAGCTTCCTGACTTTCAACTTGAGGCCCCTTCTAATACTTTCTCCACTTTTTTTTCAATTAAAGCCCTAATGTATTAATACTAATCTCTTAAGACAGCTAGCTATGTTGTAGTACACAGGCAATAATTCCTATACATAATTAAATCACCCATCTGGACAATGCAGTGGGCATGTTAATAATATTTTAAAGGCTCAAGGTAAAATACCCTTATGCTAGTTTAAAATATTTCCGCAAGTATTGGAAATTGAATATTTAAACATGGAAAATGAAATATGAAAAAGAGTCAGTTCTCACTGGGGTATAAGAATAGCCTGTCAAGTAGGCAAATAGATGCCTTTGCCTTGCCTAATGTAAGCTGAGAACACTAGTCTTTCTTGCCCTCATGTGACCTCCCTCTGAAATAGGACAGAGGCAGACATTGATTAAAAAGGAAACAGTCTGAGGAAAAGCTCCTAAGTCTCCAAAATAGTTCTCAGTAGAACTCATGGCTTTCTCCATAGAGAATAAAAAGATAATTGAAGAACAAGAATACCTTGTAATGTAGTTTAATTGTAACAGGATTAGCCATTTCTCTGAACGCAGTGAAAAATGCCCAAGTAGTGCAGCTGAATTAGTTGGCATTTTTCAGTTGCTTTGAAGTGAAAAAGTCCTATCTTTCTCACATTTGCGTGTCAATAATGTTGCTGGCTTAAGTAGCCTCATCTTATTCACTTACCAGCCCAGCTGTATCATAAGCAAAGCAAATGCTTCTTTTTGTCAACCATTAGAGGTAATTCTACACTTCTCCTAAACATGAAGGGAATAACGGAGGAAAGTGGTTGTAGTTTGAGCATACTAGAGACTCAGCTTTAGTTACTTGCTTTCTGCCTTAGTTTTCTCCATTTTACAAAAACAAAACAAAGACTCAGTTGGTTTAATTCTCCTCACTTAGTTCTCAGGCAACAAAATACAGATACCAAGAAGTTACTTTTGTCCAGCTCCTTGGAGTCCAGTGGAGCAGTATTAAAACTAGAAAACTGAGCTTTCTGTTTCTTATCCCAGCAGATTTTATCCTTTAGTTTTTTTTATACTGTTTGTAACCTTTTCAGTTGGTTTTCTGGAGAGCCCAGATTTGTTCTTTATTGTCACTGGCAGAGTGTTCTACTTCCCTCAATTCAGCATTTGAATCGGGGTTGGGAAACCTGCAGAGACCTGTTCTGTGAAGTCTGGATTCAGTCAAAGGGCCACACTTGAGGACCTAGACCAGCGGTTCTCTGTGGGTTATGTTCAATTTGTAACAACGAAAATGCATCCTGCGTCTCAGATAGATTCATAACAGTAGCAAAATTAGTTATGAAGTAGCAGGGAAAATAATTTTATGGTTGGGGGTCACCACAACATGAGGAACTGTATTCAAGGGTCGCGGCATTAGGAGGGTTGAGAACCACTGACCTAGAGAGCAAGACTGCAGGTAACAAACAGATCAAATTTTAAAAGAGAATGTCATTCTGAAGTAAAGTTTTCCCATGATGTTTGTGTGTAATCTTCCAGTGGATAAGCATTTGTTAAGTGCCCACCTCCTACATGCCAGGTAACTGTACTAGGTTCTGGAGGATACATAAACCAAAATGAGGTAGTTTCTACCCTCAATCCATTATTCACTGTTAAAACAGTAATCTTTTATTGATCTTTTTGATGATTTGAAGAAGAAAATGAAGGCCTTTTTACTGTACTCATTTTGGGAAGGTAATTTGAAATTGTAAAGTAAATTTTAAATGAAATATCTGTACATTAATACTCTGAATATATTATTTGCAGCATGGTTTTGACTCTGAGAATTTGGAGTACTGGACAAAGGTAAGGACATTTCAAAATTCAAATTGAAAAAAATAAAGAAATAAGATAGGTTTCAAGCTACGGTTTTACTAGTGGGTCCCTAGGTTACATGTTACTGTTCATTCTTGGTGCCTACATTTTATAACTTATGCTACTTTCTTGGTAAAGTATGCTTTCTTATTATTTTCTGCCTTCTCATGAAAGTTAGGGACTTTTGAGTTAAAATGGTAATGTGGAAATGTGGTAATGTGGAAACTCCTCTACATATACCTCAGCAAGTATCATTAAAGAGTACTAGACAAAGCAATCAGGAAAACTGAAGAGAGACAACAGAAAACTCCTTTATCCAGTCTGGGAATGTCAGCATGAAGGACAGTGGGGAAAGGGTGCTCTAGGAAGCCAATTTGAGCTCCAGTAAAATTCTAAAACCTGCAGGTGCCATGAATGATGACACCTCGGATGAGGGTTGGGATGAGGGAGGGTGAGCAAGAGCCTTTGAGTTCTGGTAACCTTCCTTACACTCCATATTTGTCTTTTATGTGCTTATTTATTTATCCCTCATTCATTTGTAAGCTCCTTGAGGGACCTTCTTAATAATTTTTCCTAATTTTGTAACCCTAGTAGTTAGTGTAGGGCTTGGCACACAATGTTAATAAATGTTTGTTAATTGATTGAAACCAAGAGGATTTTAGTACTGGCCTCTCAGAACAGATCCAGCCTTAATAGATCATTGACCAGGGAAGCAACATCCAGTTTTGCTCTCCTCAGAGCACTAAGCACCACAGTGAAAAACAAAGCCAACTAAGCCCCGGGACAAGTTGGGGGTGAGGAGGCTTAGAACCAGCACAGTCTCCATCCAACTAGGGCACTCGGGTTCACTGTATGAGATAGAACTAGCTCCTGGTTGGATATGTGCGAAGAGAAGGAAACAGATAGCTAACATCCACAGTGCACCACCACGAGACTGAGACAAAAGCTGATTGAGTAGTACCAGCCACCCCATTCAGAATGGGATCAGTGGTGGCATCCAGATTACAGAAAGGATAAGACCAAAAAGATACTACTTAACTCATCCACAGTTTGAGAGGAGTCACATCTAGATCTTGGCACAAATCCCAATTTGAGAACTGTTGTTAGAAATAGGAATAAATAGAAGATAATCCCAAAACATAAGGAAGATATAGTATGGGTTAAGAGAAGCCCAAGAGGTAAACCCAGAAGAAGAGAATAACTACAGAAAGTATAAACAAAGCTTCAGAGAAAAAATGGCTACAAGAACTACAAAAGTATCTGGAAGAAATGAAAAATTAAATTAGTTTTGAAATAAGAGCTCTGGAGAGGGAAAAAAGGAAAGAAAATATATACCTTAGAATAGATTAAAGGATGGAAAGTTACCCATATGTCAGCCCAAAAAACAGAATGCGGCAGACAACCAAATGACTTAATGAGGCAGCAAGAAATATTAGAACAAAAGTAAAAGATGGAAAAAATAGAAGAAAATGTGCCACATATGTGCCATCAAAAGCCACTAATGTGGATAACAGGTTGAGAAGAGATCATTTAATAATCATCAGACTTCCTGAGAACCATGACCAAAAAAATATCTGAATATTATTTTTCAAGAAATCACAAAAGAGGGTATGGCTAGGTGGCCCAGTGAATAGAGCACTGGCTCTGGAGTCAGGAGGACCTGAGTTCAAATCCGGCCTCAGACACTGAACACTTACTAGCCGTGTGACCTTGGGCAAGTCACTTAACCCCAATTGCCCCCTCCAAAAAGAAAAAAGAAAAAAAAATCACAAAAGAAATCTGTCCAGATCTATTCATTTTAGGGAGCAAAGTGAAAATCCAAAGAATTCACTAGTTAATGCCTGAAAGGAACCCCAAATTGAAAATACCCAAGAAGGTCATAGCCAAAACCCAGAGCTTCCATGACAAAGACAAAAAATACTACAAGCGGACAGAAAGAAAGAGTTCAAGTACTAAGGAACCATAGTCAGCATCACACAAGACTTGGCAGCAGCTACATGCAGGGACATAAAAGAATGGAATGATAGATGCCCAGAAATACCCACAAAAGATAAAGGCTTCAACCAAGAATAACTTACCCTGACAAACTGAGCATAAAATGATCTTTAATGGAATAGAGCATTCCTGATTAAAAGATCAGGACTTAGTAGAAACTTTGAAATGTAAGAGGGAGAGAGAAACCTGTAAAGGCAAATGTGAATAATTAGAAGGAAGTAGAGATGCTTCCATTTAGTAGAGGAAGAAGAAACAATAGTCCCTTCAGTATCCTACTATCTTCAAGGAAATTAATGAAAACAATCATAAGGCCTAGGTGTGGTTTGGTTTTGTTGGTTTTAAGAGGAAAAAAATACAGTAGGGAAAAAGGAAAAAGGAGGAGGAGCTTCTTACTATTTCTCCTAACTGATATGCATGAGAAGTATACACTAACTTGTAGGAAAGGGTGAAGAGAGTAGGCCATGAATCTTACTCTTATCTGAAACAAATCAGGATTGAACATGCAGAGTTAGTGTAGAAATGAAATAAACAAAAAATAAGGAAAGAGATGGTGACAGGGAAAATAGATGGGGCAGGGGGGGCATCTAAGAATGAGGGTTGATTAGTCCCAAGCAAAACAAACTTCAGTTTTGGAAGGTAAATCATAAAGGTGGGATTAAAAAGAGACAAAGTGGGCCAGAGATTAGAATCTGCCTTGGTGAAGAGGGAGGGAGTAATTATAAATTACAGTTATTAATCAGATTTCTTCTCTTTATTTACTACTTTGTAAAGAGGGATCTGGCAATAAGAGAATAAAAAGTATCAGTGGATACAATGGAAGGAAATACACATTTTTCTCTCTTGTGTATTCTAGTAATTGTGAACATGATTAAGATGAATTCATCCATAAAACTAAAGAGTAGGAAAATTGATTAGAAAATAAAATTCAATAATTTTTATAAAGAACACTTGAAACAAATATTTACATAGAATTAAGAAAAAAGGCTACACCAGAATTTATTATTACTTATGCAGATTCAGAATAAACAGGGGTAGCATTCATTATTTGAAACAAGACAACAGTAAAACAGACATGGTCCGAATAAATAGGAAACTACATTATGCTTAAAGGACCTATATAGTCTGAGGTAATATTAATACTTAATATATATACATACATATATATATATGCCCAATGGCACAGGATCTAAATATTTAAAGTAAAAATAAATCAAATTACAGGGAGAAATGCATAGCAAACTAAATAGTTGGGAACCTCAACATACCCTTTCAAACTTAGTTAACTCTAACAAAAAAGATAATAAAAAAGAGTTTGAAAAATAAATTTAGAAAATTTAGGCATGAATTATCTCATAAATTCCAATGAATTGGAATGGACAAGAAAAGGAAAATAAATGTTTCTCACATGTGCAAGGCATTTAAGAAATGCCTTATACTAGGGCATAAAAGCCTCATAAATGCAGAAAAACAAATATTAAACACACCATTTGCTAATTAACATGGAAAATTATGATGAATAAAAGATATTTGAAAAAGAGTTCAAACTTAGATGGAAAGCAGGTAATCCAGTCTTAAAGAATATGTAGATCAGAAAATAAATCATAGAAACTATATATTTTCATTACAGAAAATGTTAACGATAGGACAAAAATATACCAGAACTTTTGGGATGCAGACAAAGTAGTCATTAGAGGGTTTATATTTCTAAACCCTTTAGTCAAGAAAAGATAGAACAGATTAATGAATTAGGAATGCAGCTTTAAAACACTAGAAAGAACAACAAATCAAAAA
>JAQQSU010008750.1:0-12866 GCA_028627135.1 Pseudochirops cupreus
TTTATTGATCACCTATGGTGTGCCAGGCATTGCACAAAACGCTGTAGTACAAAGATAAATATGAAGCTGTCTCTGCTCCTCAAGAAGCTTTTATTCTCCTGCGAGGAAGCAGCTATGCACGCAGAAAGTTTTATGTAAAATACATACAGAATAAGTACAAGATAATTTTTAGTACAAAGGGGAGAGCATGAATAACTAGGGAGTAATTCAAGAAATGCCTCCAGCAAGAGGCATATGGATGGGCTATTCTTTGAAGGAAAATAGGAGTTCTGTGAAGGTGGAGCTGGTGAGCAGAAAAGACACTCTAGGCCTGGGCTGACAGAAGATAAAATGATCCATAGGACCGTTTGGCTGGCACATAGAGCATTTAGATAGGTAGTTAATAAATGTTTATTGATTGAGTCTAATGAAAGAACTCAGCCTTTTTATTGTTCTTTTTTTCTACATTAAGATACTTGAAAGTGATTTAACAGTGGAAAGATAATTTGTCTCCCATTGTATACATATATTCCCTTCCTTTCTCCAGCCCTTGGCCTGGAGTTGTCTATGTCCACCTTAAGATTTCTTTGAAATTCTGCAGATTTTAGCTGAATAGGCCAAACAAACAGACAAACCGATTTTCCTTTTGTAACTGCTCCCCTCCATTGGCTTAAATACATTCCATTGGAAAGTGATTGTTCCCTTTGTCAAGAGGATGATACACTATTGAACAGAGAATGTCTGTCATTGATAAGCCTGGACAAATAGAACCCTTTTTCTTGATGACAGTGTGGTAAATGGCATAGAACTTTGTCACTGCTGGTGACTGCTGCCTAAAAAACTAGGGGAGGAAAGGAAATGAAAACTGAAATATTTTACAAATGGCTGCCAGAGAAGATTAACTCCAACTAGCCTACTGGCGCTGTGAAGAAGAAATGGATTATGGCCATTTGGCAAGCATTTTTGAAATTGTACATTTGCACATTGCATCAGACTTCTAGGCAAGCATGATAACAGAGTCTATCTCAATATGGGAGCCTAGGGCGACTCTTATCAGCTGGTGCACTGGTGGGATTCGACGTCCAATTAATCAGAAGACAATTTAATTTCCCCTTGTCTGCAGGGGAGGGGACGGGGGGAGGTCACTGGAATTTAGTAACTTTTATTTGTTGTTTTTATCTTAGAGGGGAAGAAAATGTCAAAAGGTATCTATAATTGTCAGAGATTCCTGGTGTGATTTAAAATTAAACCATCAACCAGAAGAAGAAAGGGTTCGGTGTCTTAATGGATTGGGGGTAAAACATGTACTTTCAGTATATTAGTGATTATAGCAGGTGCAGTGGAGAAATCTCCCAGTGAACTAATTCACTGAGCAGGATAGCGGCTCTTCTGGGCTACTCCATTAACAAAGCAGGCACTGAGAAACATGCATGTTTCCACTGAAATAATGACAAAAATAAAACAGTAATTTATAATGTCTAAACAAACAGCCTTATTAATGGCACTGCTGCATTTCCATAGACAAAAGGGTCTTTTCTGACATGAGGTCAGTCTATTAGATGGAAAATATATTTGGTTTTATTGTGGAGCAGGGCTAAAGGGGACTTTCCAGGATTAGATGAAATTAGAATAAAAAATAATCCTCATGTATACACTGATTATTGGTTTGTTTTTAAAAAGGAGGAGCCAAATTTTCTGGATACTTTGATTTGACTAAACTCATGTATCCCAGATTCATTATTATGGTTCAATTTGCATATCTACCTTGGCTACCTGGGGGTAACTCAGTAATAATGATAGGTCTCAATCTATGCAGATGCATTTGGGGCCCTACTGGGTAATACATGAAGAAAACTCAGGAGGTTGTTTTGTTTTGTTTTGTTTTTCTTTACCAAGTTCCTGTACATCATTGCCCCTCAGGAACAAGGCTTCAAAGCTAGAAAATATTTTAGAGGCCATCCAGTCCAACCCCTCCCCCTATATTTTAGAGATGAGGAAAGTTGGAACCAAGGAAGTTTAAATGAGTTATCCCAGATTAAACAGTTACTTAAGAGTTATGGTGGGATTTGACTCCATGTCCCTTCCTTACAAATTTCATGCTCTTTTCACTGAATCTGAGTCAAAGATTATCAGAAGGAAGTCAGGGTCTCTGTAATGCTTCCCTTAGGGTGTGGGATTATAAATGGAAAGAGAATGCGAATCTCAGCAAAAAGAAGTTTATGAAATACTGAATTATGGCGTTATAGTTAGTTGATTTCCTTAAGGCAGCCAGAGGGCTAGATTTTGAGTCAGAAGACATGGGTTCAAATTCTACCTCTGACACTACAATGTCGGTCAAGCCTCCTCACTTCTCTGGGACTTGTTTTTCTGATTCCTAAAATGAGCAAATCTGCCTTGACAACCCTTCCATTTCTAAAACTATGAACCTATAAAACTTAGAAGGCTTTCTTTGATAGGGAGTTGAATTAGCACAGTTGTTGTTTTCAGTTGTTTTAGTCATGTCTGACTCTTCATGACCCTGTTTGGGATTTTCTTAGCAAAGATATTGAAGTGATTTGCCACGTACTTTTTCAGGTCATTTTATGGAAAAGGAACTGAGGCAAAGAGGGTTAAGTGACTTGCCCAGGGTCACATAGCTAGTAAGTGTTTGAGGTCAGATTGCCACTCAAGAAGATGAATCTTTCTAACTCAAGTCTGGCTCTCTATCCACTGTGCCACCTAATTGCCCAAATTAGCATGAGATAGTGAAAAAAAGAACACTAGCTCTGAAGTCAAGAGATTTGAATTCAAATTCAGCCTCTCCTGCTTACAAACTGTTTGAACCTGGACTTTTTGGGGACTTGGTTTCCTCATCCATAAAATAAGGATGTTGGACTAGATAGCCTCAGAGGTCATTTCCACCTATAATTCTTTTTCTCACTTGAGCCTTCAACAGATCACAGAGTCTGTGTTGGAGGCAGGAGTGTCAGGGGGAAGTGGAGGGAATTTAAACCCAGATATCCTGACCACTAAGTCAGTGTGCTTTTCTTATAGGTATGCTTGTATAATGGGATCAGGGAGACCTAGGAGTTAAAAGTTGAATTCAATGTTTCAAGCCTGAATGACTTGAGGAATGATGGTGCCATTGACACTGATAAGTAAAATTGAGAAAGGAGTTATTCTGACATGGTTTGGGAGAGAGGGGAAGAACAAAGATAGCTGGTATATGTATAAGAATTAAAACAAGAAAAATTTATATTGCATAATGGAGCATGATTGGGTAGGAAACAGATTGGGCTGGGAATTCATAACAAGAGAGCTTAGCTCTTGAAATTTTCAAAATCACCTTGTTAGGTAGAAGCCTCATCTATAATGTGCAGGGACTCTGGATAAAGTGTCATAGACTTCAGTAGGTCTTAAAATTATAAGATTTGTAACACTCTGCTGTTTTTAACACTGTGGTCTTTATGTTGAACTGAAATTAATAGTGCCTTGAAGAAGGCGAGATAATAAAATTCAGTTGTTTCAAATTCTTTTGAGTCTGAGAAACCTTTTTTAATATGAAAAAAAAAATGAAGGACTATTACATGATAGTATTGTTCCATTAATAGTATCTATTCTTAGTGATATATGTGTGTATAAACAATAGTGCTTTATGTGCATATGGATTTGTGGATTCCAAAGGTTGGAAACCAGTGGCATCATCACATCAACACATTAGAGTGTGCTGAAATTATAATAATATTTATAGAGTGCCTTACATTCTTTATAACATTTATGTGAGATAGGGTTATGAACAGTATTATTCCCATTTTTCAGATGAGGAAACTGAGACTTCGTAAGTTTAAATGGTTTTCAGGGGATTATAGGCACAGATCTACCATTAGTCAATTACAATAGTTTTTGTTTGTTTTGTCTCATATATAAAATTTCCTTTGGTCCCCTGAGTTCTCTAAATTCTCCACATTCCATCGCCAGATACTCAGTAAACTTCATTTTTTGGCAAATAAGTGGACATATATGACTTGTGAATGTTTAAACAAAGTATAATATTCGGGGTAAATAAATGTTTTATAAGACTGAGCTACAAAAACCCTTTAGTTATGCTTTACATCAATGCAATGGTTTATTATCACTTGCTTTTAATTAAAAACATAAATGGTATAGGGTTATTGTTGTTTTTGGTGTTCTTTTGGGATTTAGCATGGAGAAATTCAATTTCTCAAAATGATAAGTAAAACAGCAGAAAATAGCACTGTTTAGTTTGTTCTACTGGGATATCATAAGGAAAATTACTACAGATAAATCTTCAAAATAATAAGACGTGCAAGCATTCAGTCTCATTTCTGAAATCCATTTGAAAGTGATGGTTTTGTATTCCTCTGGCTCTTTACAACTGTGAATGAATCTCCAAAGCATTCTACTGAAGATACTCAATAGTTGTTATCAGTCATAATCATAACCATTAGATTCATCTTATGCAAAAGAGTCAATTAAGTCAATCAGGGGTCAGAGTAGAAGGATTTATTTTCTTAGTAAATAGCCCAGGCTGGTTTTATTTATTTACGCAAAAAAAATTTCGAGCTCTACTGCTCCTTGATCCTTAAAATTCAAAACAAAATTGCTAGATTCTTTCAGTTTGATTCACTCTTCCCTATAAAAGTGGTGGCCCTTAACACTGTATCCTTATCTATATGCATGTCTCTTTGTGTTCTCTCACTACTTCCAATGTATCTCTGCACAAAAGAGAATAATGAGACTTGTGGGACTGTAACTTATCAAAACTGCAAGTAGCTTGATGACCAAATCTACATGAATTTATTATCTTATTATCTTACTTATTGTGTAAGAAAATACACTTTTTATCCCACACATCTCAATTTAATTCATCAGGCATTTATTAAGCATCCAAGAAATACCAGGCACATAAGTGCTGTGGATGCATTACAAAGATGAAATACTCTGTACCCTTTATCCATAGAATTGGTAGTGTATATATCTATATCTATACACACATATAATGCTTTAGAGTTTTCAAAACACTTTGTATACTTTAGTATCTCATTTAATCTTTACAAAAACACTGTAAGGTAGGTATTAGAGGTATTCACAGTATTTTACAGGTGAGGATATTGAGACTCAAACTGATTAAGTAATTTAACTAAGGTCACACAATGAGCAGATAGATTTTGAACCAATGTCTCAACCCATGAGACCCATGAATAATAATAATTATTATCAGTAATATACTACATGGATTCTAAAATGAAAAAGTTGAGGCTTTTTCTCCCCCAAATGATCTATTTATTAGGAGGTATTTGCTACCTAAAAGAAAAGCATTAACAAGTAAAAATTAATGGAATCACACAGATGAAAGAGACCACACAGGTCATCTAAGATGATCTAAGCTTAAACAAGGAACTCCCCTACATAATACTTGACAAGTGGTCAATTAAAGGTTTTGGTCAAGAGGAACCTATTTTTTAATATTTTGTTAAATTTTATTGATATGATTTTTATGTTATAAATCTGTAGAGATTGCCCCTAATTTGTGAGGCCTCATAACAAAATGAAATAATATAGTAAATAAATATGTAGTAGTAAACATTTAAATAAAACTATATAGTAAGTGAAACTAACAATATCGTAACCTCATCTGAAAGCACATTCAACATTCTAACTCCTGCATCGTTCCTACTATATTTTTAGAATCTTTTTAATTAACAATACTCTTCTTTCCTTTCTTTCTTCCTTCCTTCCTTCCTTCCTTCCTTCCTTCCTTCCTTCCTTCCTGGCTTTCTTCCTTCTTTCCTTCCTTGTTTCCTTCTCTCCTTCTTTCCTTTGTTTCTTCCCTCTTTCTTTCCTTATCTATTTCTTTTTTCCTCCCTAGCCTCCTTTCTTTCTCTACCTTCCTTCTTTCTCCCTTCCACTTTTCTTCCTTTCTTTTCCTCTCTCTATACATACATGTTCTCTCTCTCTCTCTCTCTCTCTCTCTCTCTCTCTCTCTCTCTCTCTCTCTCTCTTTCTCTCTCATTCTCTCTCTCCCCACATACACACATATGTTTCACTAACACTAAAAATGCAGTGATCACCCATGGGCTGGATCCTGCTACTGACGCACATGGGAACTTTGAACTTCTTTGTTTCTTTAAAAGCATTTTATCCCTCCTTAGGTAGCTCTTAGAATCTTATCATATTGGTGGCATCCTCTTTTAGCAGCTACCATTTATATAAGTTTATGAAGTATTTTATGTGGCATTAGGTGGTATAGTGAATACTTACTAGCTTTGTGAGACAGAGCAAATCATTCAGCACCTCAGTGTTTCCTTATGTATAAAATGTGGATAATAATAATACCTACTTTCCAGGGTTAATGTGAGGATAATATTAATTGTAAATTGCTTTGCATGTGAAACATATAAATGCTACTTATGATGATGACAGTGATGATGATTTTTTTGTTTTTACTGATATTTTCTGTTCCTTATATTCCCATAGTTATCCCCTCTCCCCTTCCCAGAATTTGTTAGAGTTGTTATTCTGTCATTTTCTATCATGTCTGACTCTCCATGGCCCCATTTGGTGTTTTCTTGGCAAAGATACTAGAGTGGTTCACCATTTCCTTCATCAACTCCTTTTACAGATGAAGGAACTGAAGCAAATAAGGCTGAAGGACTTGCCCAGGGTCACACAGCTCTTTTGATTCACACAACAGACATGTGAAGTGGGTTCTATCATTATTAACATTTGAGGAAACTGAGACTGAAAGGGGTAAAAGTTACTTGCCCTTGGACACATAGCTAATAAGTGTCTAAAGCAGGAAATCAAAGTCCCATCTTCCAAACTGAAAATCCAATACTGCATCCACTATACCAATTAGTGACCCTTTTGATTCCAACCTCTGTAAAGATCTTCTATTAAAGATCCATGGTTTACTGAGTCCCATATATATCTGCCCTGGTCTCTTAGATAAAGCTTTCCTTTTTTTCCCATTTTCATTGAATTATTTCTCTTTGTGTCTTCAGAATTTCATTCTTGAGAGTTTCTCATCCTTCTTGGGCTGAATTGCTCTATAGATTCTCAGTACCTGAGATATTACCTTTCTTTTCTCTGAACATATGACATCTACTCTATGCAAATCAAAGGTGCATGTTATATTATGTCTGACTTTTCCCTCCTTCTAGATTACAAATTCCATGACAGAGTAATTATTTTCCACCTCCTTCCCACTCCCATGTTCCCAACATTTCCATCCCAACACCCACACTACCTCACATTAGATATTACATAAGGTGGCTAGTGAACAAAGCACGTCCTAATCAGAAGCCCTGAGTTTGAATCTTACCTTTCCCACATAATAGCTGTTGTATTTTGGGCAACTCGATTAGAGTCTACGAGTGTCAATTTCCAAAATAGGAATAATCTGTCGTTTGTAGGGTTGTTGCGAGATATAAATGAAATAAATTCTGTAAAGTTCTACATAATAGCAAACTGTCTTGTAAATAAATTTAAGCTAGTATTATTTTGTGTTTTACTAAGATCATTATTATTCCTTAGTTATTGCATATAACGTCATCAGTTATACAGTTATGCTAAAAATAGTAGTCTTTTTTTTTCCTTTTCATAAAACCTCGTTTTCCTCTGTGACTGTAGGAAAAAAACAACCAGTCTGACATGCTGATGCAGACCTCGGTAGAGGACACAACGCAGCAGAGCTCTATCTAGCTGTGTTGGAAGCGAAGTTCCTGAAACAAGTTTCTATAATGTGATTAGAGTTGCTTAGAATGAGTAATTGTCACAGTTGCTGTTGTGGAAAAGTAATTAATTATGTGAAGTGATTATAGTTTTCACCAAAGTGTAGGTAGGCTTGATGATTATTTTCAAGGAATGGAAAGAGCAAAAGCAACATTGTTTGTGTCTTGCTAGGGGATAGACCAGGGTTATGTAGGAGAAAGCAGACTTGTCACACCACGTAGAATAGATATGAGGGACTTATGAGGTGTTGGGGCAAAATGTTAACATCTGTACTGTGAGTGTTCAAGGGAAAGCACTTGAGTGAATAGCTTTAAAAAAATACATCATTTTTGCTGGAGAGAAATGTTTTCTCCAAAGTGGGGTATATATAATGTTTGCCTGAGGAACAAGATTAAAACAAACAAAACAAACTTATGCACACCACCTGTGATCTTGCATTTTCGTGGAAAATCACCATTAAGAAAATGCAAGAAATGTGGCAATATGGTAGTGTGTGAAATAGACAGTTCTTTAAAATCCTTGATCAATTTCTACTTAGAATTCAGGAAAAGCAGTCCTGGCTGTTCAGTATTCATGAATTCAACAGTCTACATCCCCCAAACCTAAGAAAATATTGCTTCAGATGAATGGACAGAAGTACATGTATATTTAGGATGCAAAAGCATCTGCTTTTCCTTGTAGAGATTGGAGTAGAAGCAAGAGAATCAGAGCTCTTAGATCTGTAGTTGCTTCTAAATTCCCAAGTAATGGTTGTGACCACCTATGCTCCCTTTCTTTACACATCTATAAAGTGTGTTTCAATTCATCAGCCATTCCATTTAAACTTTTAAAAGAACTGAACTGAAACATGGTTAAGAAGAAAAGAAATACTACAAATAAAATCACATCACATGAAATCCCTGCCTAATTTAAAAGCCTAATCTTGAAGGATTTTTTAAAAAATAAACTACTCAATATTTTTGAGACCTCTGTTATGGTGCCCACTTGCTAAATTCTAGAGGATATAAAAGATTATGAGACAGAGCTCCTTTATTAAAGGAACAAGCAATGAGAAGGGCTTGTTTAAAGTAGTTATGATGACTCAGGTGGAAGGCTGTGAGAGGTTTTTGCAAAATATTTGAAGAATAGAAATAAAGATAGCATTGGGGTGGGAAAATGGAGGCATATGTTTGAAGAAGAAGAGAGAGACATGAGATAGGGGAATGACGTTTCTTATCAAACATTAAAGTGAGGACAAGCTAGGTACCCTACAGATAAAGGCTAATATACAAATACATGGATAGTGAGACAGATAAATCCACACATTATCAGGCTGCACTTCAACATCTAAAATAAAATATTTCTCTGGAGATATATAGAATGACCCAGAGGGTCTTCTTTTATCTTCTATTCCACATTTTCAACTTTCTATATAAAAGCAGAAGGTATGGTTTAAAGCATACCAGGGTGTCAGTTTAAGCAGGCTATATCAATTCAAAAGGTTTGGTGTTGAACCACTGAGCTGGTTTTGCCTATAAAAATTCTTCCTTGGGAAAGTTATGGGTGAAATTCCTAATAGTGCCTGGCACATAATAGGTATGTAATGAATGTTTGCCTTTTGTTGGATTCCCATGGGTTAGTACAATGCCTGACACATAGTAGGTGATTGATAAATGCTCAATGACTGATTGGTTTAGATTGTTTGTGAGAAAAGTCTGAATTGCTCAAATAAAATTTATCATAGATTAGATCATAGATATGGAGGGAGAAGGGATCTTAGAAGCCATGGGGGTCTAACTTCTTACTTTTGTAGATAAGAAAACAAAGTGACAGAGATCTTAAAGTGAAATGCCTAAAGTCACATTCAGAGTAAATCAATAAAGTGGGATTTTGACCTAAGTCTTCCTTACTTCAAGTCCAGCATGCCATGCACTACATCAGGAATGTTAGTGGCTTTTAAAACATGCACATTAGCCCCTTCGGAATCACTAAGACACTTTCAGGGTGTCCAGAAGGTCAAAATTATTTTCATAATATTACAAAGACATTATTTACTTTTTTTTGTTCTCATTCTCTCATGAGTGTACAGTGGAATTTCCCAGAGGCTACGTGACCGATGAATTAAAGCTTTACCTGCAAACATGAACACTGAGTTATTATCTCTTTTTTTAGAACTATACTTTTGCCCTAAAAACAGATGAATTTACAGATAAAGTTGGATTTGCTAATTTGGTGATATTCGTGTGATATCAGCACCAACTAACCATCCAAAAATCTTCTTTGACATAAAAGCTTGGCAACATGCACATGTGATACTGAAATATTCAATGTATTGAATAGCATTGTGAGAATCTGATATTTTATCCTAGAGTAACTTTGTTAATATTTGCAATAATAGTGCAAAACCAATGGTGGGCAAAACTGGTGCCTTAGCACTGAAGGTGGGACCCCAAAAGTGCTAGTAAGTAGTCATTGTATTCTTCATTTCCATGTATTTGCAATTTTCTAAATGTGAATTTAATTTAATAATGTCCTTTACAAAGTAATAAAAATATTAATTGGATTAAATTTTGACCCTTGAGTACATGTCTCTTTAATATTCTGTGTGATGAATTGGGAAGTTTGCATAAAGCATTTCTACTGAAAACTAAAATACAATGGTTTTTCCAGGAAAAGGATTTGAACTGTTGTGAATTGAATTAGGAACACCATTTTTTTCTGGATCACCATTTTTACTTGAAAGACCAACTGACAGGCAAACTAAAGTTATTCAGACTTTGGTATCTGGCAGACTTTTTCTCGAAAATGAATGATGTGCTCCAGTCAGCTCAAGGGAAACTACTGATGGTATTTGTTGGCAGTGGGGGAAAAAATTGAACTTTCAAGAGAAAATTCAAATTTCAGAAAACTTATTTTCACCATCTGAGCTTGAGGTCTTCTCAGTACTTAGAGACTTTTCTGAAGAGATCAGCAACAATATGACAAATGCGATTTTTTTCATATTGTATAAGAAATCATGTCAAAAATGTTTTAAATCTCCATAAATAAATGAACTAATATTTTCCAAATGAGCAATGCATTATGTTATAAAATGATGCATAGGTAAAAAGAACCATGAAAATTGCAAGATAGGCTAATAGAGGTTAATGTAACAGGGCATGAAATGTTTATTGATATGGTTTTAGATTTCATATTGCAACTAACCATTAAGAGACTACCATTTGTCAAACTTTGGTGTAGAATCAAGGAAGAATATCCACAATTATCTGAAAAGGCTATGGAAAATACTCCCTTATCTGACCACATATCTGTGTGAGGCTACATTCATTTCATATACTTCAGTCAAAGCAACATATCATAACATATTCAATGCAGAAGAATATGTCTTCTATTAATTCAGAAATTAAAGAGATTGCCAAAAATGTAAAATAATGTCACTCTTCTCACTAATTTTCTTTTGCTTTGGAAAATATAGTTATTTTACATTAAAATATCATTAATGTTAACATGTGATGGGCTTATTATTTTAAATGTGTTAATGAGTAATTTAAAATTTTAACAGTTTTATTTTCTAGTATTGTATATATTGCTAGATATGCCAATATAAACAAAAGCTCTTCTGGTCCTCAGTAATTTTCTAAGAGTGCAAGGGGGGGGGTGGTGCATCTAGGTGGCACAGTGAATAGAGCACTGGCCCTGGAGTCAAGAGGACCTCAATTCAAATCCGGCCTCAGATACCTAACAGATACTAGCCATGTGAGCTGGGGCAAATCACTTAATCCCAACTGTCCTGCCCTCCCCCCTCCAAAATGCAAAAAGCAAAAAACAAAAACAAAAACAAAAAAGAGTGCAAAGGGGTCCTAAGACTAAGAAATTTGAGAACCACCATTCTACACCATGCTGCTTATTAAAACACAATTCTGCATCTTCTGCAATCTCCTCCATTAAGGTGTTGCTTCCATTTAAGTCCTCCGATTTTCCCTCTCCCAAGCAAGAGTGTCTCTCCAACACACCATGCATATTCTAGGGCCTTTCACCTACTTGGAATCCTCTCCCTCTCTATCCAACTCTTTCTATCTATCCTTCACAGCCCAACTCTTCATCTTCTTCCTAACACCTTCACTATCTACTCCAACTCAAAGTAAACTCTTTCTTATGAACTTAAACTACTTGTCTTTACAACTCAATGGCATTTACTGATATATAGCTTTCTTTACATTTTTGTCTTCTGTTATCATTTTACTAGGTTTGTTATTTAGCATTTCACTTGTGTGACTTGTCTTCTTAAATATATTGTAGACTTCTTGAGAGTGGGAGCAATGCACTATGTCTTTTTAGCACCCATTAAGACCGGATATATATTGAATGGTCCAGATTATGACAACATCCTATTGCTAATTATCAGTTTTGTTTGGTCAAATTATCTGAATTGACTGGGCCTTCATATCCTTATAACTAAAGTGAAGTTATTGAACCTAATAATGATAAATTGTAGTGAGAGTTCACATTTATATAACACTTCAAAATTTGCAAAGCATGATTTCTTTTGATCCTCATAGCAATCCTCTGAGGTAGGTGCTATTATTATCCTCATTTTAATGAGAAAAGTGAAATCCAGGGAGATTAAATAATGTGCTCCTTGTCACAATTAAATGGGTAAGTATCCAAAGCAGAGTTCCAACCCAGTCTCCATGACTCAAAGTTTAGTTCTCTTTTACTTCTCCATGGACTGCTTTTCCATCTTTCTCTTTTTTTTTAAATCCTATGTTTCTATGAAGTCATTATTTTCCCCCAGACTTCCCCTGCAATAGCCTTGGATGTTCCTTTGGTTTGCCAACTCAGCTTCATGTGTTTCTTATATAATAATGGCAATTTTCATCTGTTATTATGCATTATATAGGCGGTGTCAAATAATAGGCATATGTGGCCTTATATGGCCCACACACTTGCAAGAGTGACAAAACCAGGTTAAAATGTAATTAAAATGTACCAACATAATTAAAAATACAATGAAACCTAAATAATATTAATATGTAGTTTTCTAACTCAATAAGCAACCCATAGGCATCTTTATATAAGGTTTAGTGATTCCTATCTCTATTTGAGTTTGACACCATTGGTTTAAATAACTCTTTTTATTTACTATATGTGTGTGTATGTGTGTGTGTGTGTGT
>JAQQSU010008751.1:0-12865 GCA_028627135.1 Pseudochirops cupreus
AATTGCTGGGGTCCTCCCAGCTGCTGTAGCTCTCGGGAAGGTTCCAGGACCCTCCCTACTTACTTCTGGCTGACTGGATAATGAAGACTCCAAGACTGAGGCCCAAGACGGCGATCCAGATCCAGGCCACTCAACGCGAGAGCACTGGCCTCAGAACAATCACTTAGTCCCCCTGCTGTCTGCAGGCTGCGGGTGGGAAGCTGCAACACAGAGGCGGGTGCAAAACCTCTGCCTTTCACTTTTCCGCTCTGGAGGCCTTTCGGCCAGACTGCTTTACTCTCCTAAATTCGCAAATTCCACTGACCTAGTTCTGAACGCTGCTTGCAGCTGCCGCTAATCCGCTCACCAGAGAGGCTCCTCTGCTCCTCCCGTCCAGCCGTCCCTGGGGCACAGCTGCGGCTTCAGGCTAGGCTGGTTTAGGTTCGCAGTGCTGATATGGTTCCTCGTAGCCAAGCTGACTTTAGTGGGAAGTATCTTTGTGTGCGTTTTGGAGTTCTAGGGTTGGTTTAGAGTCCTATTTTATGGGTATTTTGGGGTGGCTATGTGAGAGCTGCAATATGTTGCTGCTGCTACGCCACCATCTTGGCTCCTCCCTCCCACCCCAAAATTTTTAAACTTAAGAAAAAATAAGAAAAGAAAAGAAAGCATTGCCATGTAGACAGCAGAACATAAGAGAAGGTTCAATATAGCAATAAATTTCCATTTCAAGAAAACCTATAGAATAAATACTGGATGTTATTTTCAAAGCTGTCCAGCTTTTCTTTGCTTCTTTACAGGTTTTCTTTTGTTCTCTACTGTACACTTTTTCATTTATTTTTCCCTTCCCCAATTTGAAGTTAAAATACTTAGTTCTTAACATTTCACATTACTGATGAGAAAAGCTTCTGTTCACTTGACTAATGGGAAGCAATAAGTGCTTCTCATTTATCCCAAGTAAAACTGGACCACAGTGGATGGTGTTTTATGACCTAAGCGTTGATTTGTTTAATTAAGGAGCATCCAAGATAGGCTTTTCCTAAGACAATACTTGTTCCTAAGTATTTAAGTGTGGCTTTTGGGGGAAAGGAAGGGGAGAAAAAGGTGGTTTCAAACTATGGTTTCATTGTTATAGAAAACTCTAATGATGAGGATCAGTTACTGTCCTTCATTTTTTGGTTTTAGAAGAATATTATGAGTAAATGAGGGGTTAAAAGGCCATACAACCAATATGCATTGGAGTTACTTGGACCCTAGTCTCCATAAGGGTGAGGTTCATTCTCCACTATACTATGGTTCTTTCTTAAATACAAATATGGGGACTTCTCATATAAAAAGATAGGAACTGTTTTTACTTTTCTGTTTTTTCGGTGCTACTTTTCAGTGCTACTATTTAGCACAGTGCCTGATCAATAATAAATCCATTGATCAAAAAAAAAAAGGGGGGGTATTTTTCCCTTCCCTTTCCTGACAAAGAAAGCTACAATTAAGTGTGGATATATATGTATAAATATAGATATACATACAGATACACAGATATCTATAAACATACACATATACACTCTATCACATATATGTACAACCATGCTTTTTCCTACTTGTCATCTGTCTCTCTAAAGGTGGATTGTGTCTTCTTTCAGAAGTCCAAGTCTTTTCATGTTTTTCTAAATCAACCAGCTGTTCATTTCCTTCACCATGACAATTTTTAACTCAATCACATTCTATCTGAAAGTTTGTCTATGAAAGCTCCCCCCTCACCAATTTTTTGTATTCCTTCTATTTTTGACTGCATAGGTTTTATTTATACAAGAAAATTTTAATTTAATATAATCAAGTCATCCATTTTACACTTCAACAGTGCTCTCTTCTTATAATAAGGTTTGATACTGCTGAATCCACTTCCTTTACATCTTTCCCTGCCTAGTTTCTTTAAAGTTCCTCACCTTTTGTTCTTCTAAATAAACTTTGCTGTTATTTTTTTCTAAGTTAATAAGATTTTTTTTTAGCAATTTAATTGGGATGGTATTACAAAAATAGATTAGTTAGGGGCGGCTAAGTGGCACAGTGAATAGAGCATTGGCCCTGGAATCAGGAGGACCTTAGTTCAAATCTGGCCTCATACACTTAACACACACACACACACACACACACACACACACACACACACACACAAAAACTAGCCATGTGACCTTGGGCAAGTCATTTAACCCCAATTGCCCTGCCTTCCCCTCTGCAAAAGTAAATAAATAGGTCAATGAATAAATAAACAAACGAATGAATAAATAAATGAATAAAACAAATAAATAGATTAGTTAGACAAAATTGTCATTTTTAAAAATTATATTGGCTTTTCCTAACCCATGAACAATAAATATCACTTTAATTATTCAGATTTCAAGGGGCCCTAATCCTGTTCAGAATGAAATTATAGCTACTAAGTAGGGGACCTGAGTATAGAGGTGGTGTTAGAAGATCTGAAGTGGTTGCAGACCCTAGACTGAGGACTGGGCTAAGAAAGAGATAAGTTCAAAAGTGTGTGTGACTTGGACCCTACGAGCAAAATGGAGGCTCAGTTCTAGCTTTCAGCATAGTCTGAATTCTACAGAAATCCTAGATCAAGGGGAACCTACAGCCCTATCACTAAACCAGTAAAGCTTTTCAGATGGCTGTGAGTGACTGAGTCCAACAAAAGTCTTACTGGATTTCTACCCTGGCAGAGCCAATAGGTATGTTGCTCAGATCCAAAACCAGGTCAGGAATTTGTACAGCTCAGACAAAGAAGGCAGAACTTGGATTTTGTTTTCAATTATATCCCTTTGGTACCACTGAAAGCTTGCATGTTGCCATCTTGATCTGTCCCTGAGATGCTAGAATAATAGAACACCTGGTACTAAAGTGGCATAAAGGACCTATGAGGAATCAAGCTCAGCCCAGACATTTTCCAGAGGCCTATAGAATCTAGCGCTAACACAAAGTCTGAAGTCAGGAAGGAGACTGAAAGAATGAGGAAACACAAAAAAGAATCCCACCATAAAGTGCTATTGTGACAAGGAAGCTCAACAGAAAATCCCAGAAGAGAATACTCCACAATATCTACAAGCAAAGCCTCAAAAAATCTCACAACTTTGGTACAAATTTAACTAGAATTTTTAGAAGAGATGAAGCAAAAAGGCTTTTTAAGAGTTTTTAAAAGGATGTTAAAAATCAGAGTGCTAGCAGAAAACTGGGGAGAGAAATGAGAACTATGGAAGAAATAATTATAAAGAGAGTTAACAGCTTAGAACAAGAAGCACAAAACCTTACCCAGAAAACAACATTCCAGAAAATGAGAATGGGCCAAATAGAAGGTGATGATTCTACAAAACAACAGGAAACATTTTTTAAAAGCCATAAGACTGAGAAGTAGAAGAAAATGCAGCATATTTCCTAGCAAAAAGAAAAAAAAACTGACGTGGAAAACAGATTAATTGAGCTAACTGAAAGCCATGACAAAAAACAAGTTGAGGCATCATATTTCAAGAAATCATAAAAGAAAACTCCCCTTATCTCTTAGAACTAGAGGGCAAAGTGGAAATAGAATCCACCAATCATCTCCTGAAACTCCAAAATGAAAACTTTCAAGACTATTAGAGCCAAAGAAAAAAATACTTCAAGCAAATAGAAAGAATAGGACCACACAAGATTTATCAGTCACACCTGTAAAGAAGTGGAGAGTTTGGAATCTGATATTTCAGAAGACCAAAGATATAAGTTTGCAATCATGAACAATGTGCCTAATCAAACGAAGTATAACCCTCCAATGGGGGGAAAGACCTTCTAAGAAATAGAAAACTCTAAAATGTTTCTTATGAAAAGCTGCAAAGAAGCTTTGAAATAAAAACACAGAAATAAAGAGAAACACAAAAGGTAAACATGAGCAAGCAATCATAGGAACTAAGAGATAAACTGTTTATATTCTAATATGGAGAGATGATACTTGCATCCAAGACAGAGAACTTGGGGATGGTTTTGTGTTAACAAGAATGGAAGAGGTGAGGAAAAGGAATGCCCTGGTAAGGTGGAAAAGTAAAGGCAAGAAAAAATATCTTACATAATTGAGGTGAAGTAAAGACCACAAGTGAAATACTTCATAACCAAGAAGGAAAGTGGGAAGCAGGTAATACTTCAACTTCAGTCTCAAGTGAGATGGTTGAAAGAGGAAAGATTATTTAAATCAGTTGGACACAAAAACATATTTGACTTGACAAGTAAACACGAAAGGAAGAAGAGAATAAAGGATAAATAAGAAGGAGGGTGGATAGGGGAGGTCTTAAGGCTAATTAAGGAGGGTGGGTCTCAAACAGTGGTTTAAAACAAAACAACAAAAATGTGAGAATGTGTACTTGGGTATGAGGAAGGGGAAAGAGAGTAGAAGCAGGTTTCCTCAAACGTAAGGCATTAGTGCTGAGCACACTCCTCTCTTCTTTATGAAGAGGGTGCCAGACCACCTCCAGTTGTCCTGGTCTCTATCTGGCCACTGAACTCAAATGACTTTGGGGGAGAAAGTGAGGCTGGTGACTTTGCACAGCCTTCCCTGACTTGAATTCAATTCAACTGCAAGTCATGTCATCATCTTCCTAATGTCATGGTCCTCTTCAAAAATGAAGGACAAACCATACAATAAAGAGAATATAGGGAAATAGAAAACTATACTAAAGTAGAATGGAAGGACACACACACAATTAATAATTACTCTCACTGTTAATGGGATGAATTCATCCATAAAACAAAAGAGAATAGTAGAATGTATTAGAAAGCAGAAACTAGCATTTGTTGGGTCAAAAGGAATTCATTTATAAAAGAAGATGCACACAGAGTAAAAATAAGGGATTGGAGTAAAATATATCATGTCTCAGCTGATAAAAAAAAAGTGAAAAAGGCAAGGGACAGTAATCATGATCACAGACAAAGCAACATCAAAAATAGACTTAATTTTTTAAACAGCTCAATGAGGAAACTATATTTTACTGAAAAGTATCATAGATGATGGATTAATATCAATAGTAAACATATATGTACATAATGGCATAATATTTAAATACTTAAAAGAAAAGTTAAGTGAATTATAAAGAAAAATAGTAAATTTATAAATAAATATTATATAAATTTATAATAATAAATATATAAATTTATAATAGTAAATTTATAAAAGAGGGGCAATTTTCACCTTTTAGATATTAATGATCTACATAAAATTTTAGATAACTTAGATATAATAGAACTCCAGAGGTTACTGAATGGGAATACAAAATAATATACATATTTTTTAATTGGGCAGTCAAGGGTGGCATTGTGGACAAGATCACTGGGTCTGGAATCAGGAAGACCTGAGTTCAAACCCACCAAGAGAAGTTATTAGCTGTGTGATTATGGGCAAGTGTCCTTCTGTCTGCCTCAGTTTCCTTGACTCTAAAATGGGGGATAATCATAATACCTACCTTGCAAGACTGTTGTGAGGATCAGATGAGATTATATTTGTAAAGCACTTAGCAGAGTGTCTGACACTTAATAAACACATGTTCCTTCCCTCCCCTGTGCAGGGCACCCTTACAAAAATTAAGCTTGTGAAGAGGAAGTAAAATGCTTAAATAACCCCATCTTAGAAAAAGAAATTGAAGAAGCCATCAATGAACTCTCTAGGAAAAAGTCTCTAGGACCAGATGGATTTTTACAAGTGAATTCTATCAAACATTTAAAGCACAATTAATTCCAATACTATATAGACTATTTGGGGAAAATTGGCAGAATGCTACCAAATTCTTTTTATGATACAAATATGATACTGATACCTAAAACAGGAAGAGCCAAAACAGAGAAAGAAAATTATAAACCAATTTCCCTAATGAATATAGATGCAAAATTTTAAATAAAATATTAGCAAAAAAATTACAGCAACTTATCATAATACAATTTGATCAGGTAGAATTTATACCAGGAATGCAGGACTGGTTCACCACTAGGAAAACCATCAGCATTATTAATCATATCAACAACAAAACAAACAGAAACCATGATTATCTCAATAGATGCAAAAAAAAAGCTTTTGACAAAACACAACACTCATTCCTATTAAAAACACTACAGAGCATAGGAACAAATGGAGCCTTCCTTAAAATGATAAGTAGCATCTCCCTAAAACCTTCAGCAAGCACTATATGCAATGGGCATAAGTTAGATGCATTTTCAATAAGATTGAGGGTGAAACAAGCATGTCCATTATCATGGTCTGTTATTTAATATAGTACTAGAAATGCTAGCTTTAGCAATAAGAGAAAAAAACAAAATTGAAAGAATTAGAATAGGCAAAGAAGAAACTAAGTTATCACTCTTTGCAAATGATACGATGATATACTTAGAGAATTCTAGAGAATCAAGTAAAAAAACTACTTGAAATAAACAACTTTAGAAAAGTTGCAGGTTGTAAAATAAACCCACATAAATCATCAGCATTTCTGTATATTACTAACAAAGCCCAAGACATAGAAACTCCATTTAAAATTACTGTAGAAATTATAAAATATTTGGGACTCTACCTGCCAAAACAAACCCAGGAACTATATGAACACAATTACAAAACACTTTTCACACAAATAAAGTCAGATCTAAATAATTGGAAAAATATTAGTTGTTCATGGATGGGCTAAGTAATATGATAAAAATGACAATTCTACCTAAATTAATTTACTTATTCAGTATCGTGCCAATCAAACTACCAAAAATTATTTTATAGAACTAGAAAAAATAATATCGAAATTCATCTGGAAAAACAAAAGTTCCAGAATATCGAGGGAATTAATGAAAAGAAATGCTAAGGAAGGTGGCCTACCCATACCAGATCTTAAATTGTATTGTAAAGCAGCAGTCCTCAAAACTACTTGGTACTGGCTAAGAAATAGAGGGGGTAGATCAGTGGAATAGGTTAGGTACACAAAACACAGTAGTCAATGTTTATAGCCGTCTACTGTTTGATAAACCCAAAGACCTTAGTTTCTGAGATTAAAAACTCACTATTTGACAAAAACTGCTGGGAAAACTGGAAAATAGTATGGCAGAAGCTGGCATAGACCAATGTCTGACACTGTATACAAAAATAAAGTTCAAGTGGGTACACAATTTGGATATCAAGACTGATATAATACACAAATAGCACAATAAGCAAATTAAGGGATCAAGGACTAGTTCATCTGCCAGATTTATGGAGAATGAAGGAATTTATTTTTTAATTTTTTTTATTAAATTGATTTGTTAAATTGACTTTTAGTTTACAAGATTCAGTTCCATAATCCCTTCAGTTTCACATATTCTCCCCTCCCTTTTCCACCCCTATATGGCAGCATGCAATCAAGTACAGGATCTGCAAATACTTTCACATTGGACATTAGTCTGGTTGTATAGAAGGGTTGTAAGCAATGGAGTGAACAATGGGAAAAAAGACAGAGAACCAAACATGAAAAAGAATTAGATTACTTCAGTCTCAAATGGAGGAATTTATGACCAAACAAGAAATAGAGAACATTATGAAATGCTAAATGGATGGTTTTGATTACATTAAATTGAAAAGTTTTTGCACAAAGTCAATGCAACAAAGATTAGGAAGGAAGCAGAAAACCAGGAAAGAATTTTTACAATTAATGTCTCTGATAAATGCCTCATTTGTAAAATATAGAGAGAACTAAGTCAAGTTTATAAGAATACAAGTCATTCCCCAATTGGTAAATGGTCAAAGAATATGAACAGGCAGTTTTCAGAGGAATAAATTAAAGCTATTTATGATCCTATGAAAAAAATGCTCTAAATCACTATTGATTAGAGAGATGCAAATCAAAACAACTCTGAGGTACCACATCACACCTATCAGATTAGCTAACATGACAAAACAGGAAAATGATAAATGCTGGAGAAGATGTGGGAGAGTTGGAACACTAATTCATTATTGGTGGAGTTGTGAACTGATCCAACCATTCTGGAGAGCAATTTGGAACTATGGCCAAAGGACTATAAACATGTGACCCAGCAATATCACTTTTAGGTCTGTATCCCAAAGAGATCATAAGAGTGGGAAAACAACCCACAAGTACAAAAATATTTATACCAGCTCTTTTTGTGGTAGCCAAGAACTGGAAATTGAGGGGATGCCCATCAATTGGGGAATGAATGAACAAGCTGTGGTATATCAATGTAATGGAATACTATTGTGCTATAGGAAGTGATGAATGTCGTTTGACTTCAGAAAAACCTGAAAAGACCTACATGAACTGATGCTGAGGGAAGTGAGCAGAACCAAGAGATCATTGTACACAGTGACACCCACAGCGTGTAATGACTGATTTTGATAGACTTAGCCCTTCTCAGAAATGCAAGGACCTAAAATAATTCCAAAGGAATCATGATGGAAATACCATCGGCATCCAGAGAAAGAACTCTGGAGTCTGAATGCAGAGTGAAGAAGAGTATTTTCTTTTTTTTGTTTGTTTTCTTTCTCATGGTTTCTCCCATTCATTATAATGCTTCTGTGCAACACAACTGATATGAAAATGTGTTTAATAGGAATGTATGCCCATATCAGATTGCATGCTGTCTTGGAGAAGAAGTGGGGAGGGAGGGGGAGAAAATTTAAAACTTATGGAAGTGAATGTTGAAAACTAAAAATATATAGATTAACTAATAAAAAAGGACATGACAATTTAATAAAAACTTAGTTTGTACTGGGGTATTAAAAACATCACAAATGCAGAAAAATACAATACCAAATATACATATATACAATATACAATACAAACATACAAAAATACAGCACCAAATACATCTTTATGGACCATAATGAAATAAAACGTGTATTCACTAAAGCACCATGGAAAAAATAAAAGTAATTATTCCTAAAGAGTGGGCGGGCAAAGAACAAAATAAACCAATGAAAATGTCATTAAAGATAGTGACAACAATAAGAAAAAAAGACGAAAGTTTTGGGGTGCAGCCAAAACAACCCTCAGGGGAAATGTTATTATTCTAAATGCTTTCATCATTAAAAGAGAGAAAGAGCAAATCAATTAATTGTGAATACAACTTTTAAGAAAACCTAGAAAAGGAATGAGTTAAAAACTCCTCTAATTTAACAGAAAAAAAACGGGGAGCTTTTTTAAAAAGTTAATTAAATAAACCATTTGGGGCAACTAATTGGCACAGTGAATAAAGTTCCAGGTTTGAAGTGAGGAATATCTGAGTTCAAATTCAGCCTCAGGCACTCACTAGTTGTGTGATCCTGGACAAGTCACATAACCCTGTTTGCCTCAGTTTCTTCTTCTGCAAAATGAGCTAGAGAAGGATACGGCAAACTACTTCAGTATCTCTGCCAAGAAAACACCAAAAAAAAAAAGATCAGGAAGAGTCAGACTCAACTGAAAATGACTAAATAACAGCAAACTTGATATTTTCAAAAAGAATGTGTAATTACCTATAGCCACAATGCAAAAGAGGAATTCCCAACCAACGAAGAGGAAATGAAAGAAATGAATGGAAACTCTTTGATGCAATTGTATGCCAATAAGACTGAAAATCCAAATGAAATGAATGAACGTTTAGAAAAATGGAGAAACCTCAGGTTTGTAGAAGAAGAGAGACTTACACAGCCCCATCTCAGAAGGAGATGCTGTGCATCATAAATGAATTCCGAAAGGAAAAAATAATCCCAAGGTAAGATGGATTTATAAGGGAATTCTATGAAATATGTAAAGAAAAATTAATTCCCATACTATGCAAACTGTTTTAAAAAAGAATAAAGAAAGGGTCCTAATTTTTTTTTCTATGATATAAATATAGTCAAGTTACCTGAATTAGGGACACTCAATAAAGAGTAAGAAAGCTATAGGCCAATATTCTTAATGAATATTAGTGCAAACATTTTAAATATAAATTATGTTAAATACTTAAATGTTAACTAGAGTACAGTAATATATTACAACTATTACATAGTATGATTAAGTCAGATTTATACCAAGAATGCAGGGCTAGTTCAAAATCAGGAAAACTACAAATATAGTTGACCATATTAATGATAAAGAAAATAAAATTATATAGTTATTTCAATAAATGCAGGATAAGCTATTGACAAGATACTATACCCATTCCTATTAAAAAATAATAGAAAGTATAAGAATAAATGCATCTTTCCTTAATATGATGAATAGTATCTCTTTCTTGTTTTTTTTGCAGGGGGGAAGGTAAGACAATTGAGCTTAAGTGACTTGTCCAAGGTCACACGGCTAGTTTTTCTGTTAAGTGTCTGAGGTCAGATTTGAACTCAAGTCCTCCTGATTCCAGGGCTGGTGCTCTATTCACTGAGCCACCTAGATACCCCTAAATAATATCTTTTTTAAAACCAACAGAGAACATTACTTTATAGAGCCTAAAAAAATATCAAATTTCATCGGGAGGATCAAAAATCTTAAGGGAAATCATTTTTAAAAGTGAAAAAGAAGGAACCTAAGATATTAGCAATAAGTTACATACCTTTTTAATAAGATTAAGGACAAGAGTGCCCATTATCACCATTAATTTTCATTATGGTGCTAGAAATATTAGCTATAACAACAAAACAAGAAAAAGACATTGTGGGAATAAGCATTAACAAAGAACAAGTCTATTATCACCTTTTACAGATAAGATAGTTCACTTGGAGGACCTGAGAAAGTCAATTAAAAGACACAACAAACCAATTAGCAACTTCAGCAAAGTTGCAGGATATAAAATAAATTTACACAACTCAACAGCATTTCTGTATATTACTAATAAAATCCAGTGGGGGGAAAAAAATTAAGAAGGAAATTCCATCAAAAAGAACATCAGAAAGCATAAGGTATTTGGAAGTCTAACCACTGAGATACATCTAGACACTAAATGAATGTAATTCCAAACACTCTATGCAAATAAAGACAAATCTAATTGATAGGACAAATAATGAAGTAATTATGTAATACAAAATGAAAATGATACCTCAATGTATTTCCTTATTCAATAGCACCCCCAGCAAACTACCAAAGTATTACTTCATAGAACACGAAAACAAATTTCATCTGGAAGAACAAAAGATCAAAAATCTTAAGGGAGGATAAAGTTGGAATGTTGTCATGGTGTAGCAAATGGTGAGCTGGCAGACTTAGAAAACTAGGGAAAGACTTGAACCTATGAAGGAAGAAGCTATCTATCCTCAGAGAAACAGGGGACAAATAAGTATAGTGTGGTGTTACATAGATGCATAGGAACGTATATGGCTATATATGTGCATGATTATAGATATCTAAGTATATCTACATGTAAATGTGTGTGTGCGCCCATGCTCAATTGTAGCCTTCTTGGGGGAGGGAAAAGTGAGGGAGAGGAACAAAGTAAAAAGTGCCCAGCAGAGAACAAAAGAAAACTTCCAAGGAAGCAGAGCCAAGATGGCAGCTCCTAACACTGTGTAGTGTTTACTATCTCACCTTTCTTGAAATGGAAATTTATCGCTGTATATTTTGAATCTTCTCTTACATTTGGCTTGGCCCGCGGCAATGCTTTTTTTTTCTTTTCTTATTTTATATTTAAGTTTCATATCTAAATTTATAATGTGTTTCTTTTTCTTTTCTTAGTTTGCATTTAAGTTTTAGTGTTTATGTTTAAAATAAATTAATTTTAAAAATCTCAAGGGAAATCTTTTTTTTTTGTAAGTGGAAAGAAAGGAGGTGTAAGAGTATCAGATTTCAAACTATAGCATAAAGCAGTAATAATTAAAATGATTTAGTTCTTCTTAAAAATAGAGAGGTCCAGGGGGCAGACTCAAGATGGTGGCACAGAAGCAGGAAAACTCCACAGCTCCCCTTATAACCACCTCAAATACCTATAAAATATGACTCTAAACAAATTTTAGAGCCCCAGAACTCATAAAATGGCAGAGAAACAAGGCTCCCACTGAAAGCAGCTTGGCAGACAGCTGGAAAGGGTTCAATCCCACATTGGGAGCCCAAACCAGCACCCCATGAACCTACAGCTTTAGCCCCAGGCTGTCCAGGAGAAGCCCCGGGTGGAGCTTTCAGGAGAGCAGATCACTGGCAGCTGTGGTGGTTTCCAGAATTACCAACCCATAAGAGCCAATGACAAAGGGAAAAGGTCAGTGGAACGCTGCTAAACTTGGGGAGAGGGTGCGGCCAACTAGCCCAGAGCTAGGAGTGGCTGAAGCGGCAGCCCTGCAGCCACCTCTGCATGGCTGCTTCAGAGCTCATAGCCTGCAGATTGCAGGGGGGCCAAACAAACATTCAGAGGCTAAGTGCTCTTGCTTTGAGCTGCCTGGATTGGGATCATGGTCTTGGGTGGTGGTCCTGAGGTGCATTTTCAGTGAGCCAAAGCTGGTGGGGGCTGCAGACACAGCAGCCTCATATTAGCTCTAGCAGCTGTGAAAACCCCAGAGATTTGGGACAGAGCTCTCCCCTCTGAAAGCAGAGTTCTACTGTGGCTCAAAAGTCAAGTTACTTGACTGGCAACATGAGCAGACAAAGGAAGCAAAGAAAGCTCAGCAATCCAACTTTAGATTACTTTTTGGGGGATAAAAAGGATCTAAGCATGGAATGAGAAGAAGACAACACAGTCAGAACTTCTGTGCTAAAAGCTTCCAAGAAAAATAGACTAGTTACAAGCCATAGAGAAGCTTAAGAAGGAATTTGAAAACCAAATAAGAGAAGTGGAGGAAAAATTGGGGAGAGAAATGAGAATGATGCAAGAAAATCATAAAAAGAGAGTCAACAACCTGACTAAAGAAAATAACACCTTAAAAATAGACTAACTCAAATGGCAAAGGAGGCCCAAAAAGCCAATGAGGAGAAGA